>JABXWE010024692.1:0-22214 GCA_014611495.1 Limonius californicus | reverse complement strand
AAACAATAACACTATTTAATTCGAAAGAAGTTAATCAGAAACTCAATTATAACTTGCATTTCCAGCTTAATCACCATTGTTTCGAAACTTATTACGAAATATACAAAAATAAACAAATAATACACATTAATGCTATTTTAAAGCCAGAAAATTCAGCAAACACGGGTATTAGACCACCCAGAACAGATGTACACAAAGTAATAATCTAATGTATTTCTTCACAGAAACAGTTTTCAAAATAATATTTATTGGATGCCAGATAAAAATTTAAATTTCATTTTTTTTTGTATACAAAATAAGTGATTGAGAATACTGAGAAAACAACAGATAAAATATTCTCTGTGATAAAATTACTAAAATTTCGTCTAACAGGATTTCAAAACATTTAATTACTCCCTTTAAAATGCCAAGCTCAAGCACTAATTACGTAGAAATTTTCTGCTACCAATACACAATTATTTTATTAAGAAATAATAGCCCAGATAAACACATAATTACGATAGTTACAACATGTAACAGTTCTAAGGCATCTGAAAAACGGGGACCAACCGCATCGTTCTACCCAAATTAACTACTGTACGAACTAAAATGGTTTACAAAAAATTATTGCATTTTACGACACCAATTTTTGACCGTACCAAAAAACTCAATTTCTGTAATAAAATCTAAGAGCAGTAACCAGTATCTCCTAACCTGGCTTTCACTTCCCGGCCGAAATCGAAAGGCCCTATTGTTTTAAGGGCCCTAGAGATAGTTATCTATTTACTTAACCGTTCTCAGGTAAGATACCAGATTGATACGTCCCGCCTTTAAGACAATCGGACAAATCGTTTGTTTTTCTCGTTCTTGTCTAGACTAAAATCAGTACTAATCTAGCCGAGACTTTTTCTAGGCGCCGGGGAGCTTTACTAATCCACCTTTCTTTCACATTTTGAAACAAACAGATTAGTTTGAGCTACTTATATATAGATGGTTGACTTCTCAAAACTGATAGGAGATACGAAACGCATTTTGAAGGAAACATGAGAAAGTCTTGGTCTTGGTCTCTTACCAAGCACTTCCATATAGGAACAAAAATTTAAAAAAAAGTTTACTGACCTTAAGTTTGACGAGGCGTGGTTCGTCCGAAGCTAGCTTGGCCAATTCCTGGTAGTCCCCTTTGGCAGCTGTCACCAACCATTCAGTGCACTTCTTCTGGTCCAACTGCAACAGTATTTCACTGATTTTATGGCCCACGCATTGTCTTCTTGCCGGTGTTTATGTGGGCAACGGTAAGACAAAAAAAAAGATGGTTTCGAATAATTTACGATTCTCCAAGGCACAACGGCCGGGACAGTTAAAATTCCCGGTGACAAGTGGACCTTACTGGCAGAAACCAACTTGTTACGAGAAACCAGCGGGAATTAATTGTGGTGGATATCGGCTGAGTTTTAATTAGAAGAATTTGTCTAATTGTTGGCAATTTTGATATAATTAACCTGGGGAAAAGTGATGTTAAGATCAACAAACTATTTTATTTTTGAAAATGTTGCCTTGGAAGAGTATTGTGCTCTCCTTCCGGAGCCAAGGTCAATAATGAGGTCCCATGTTGATTCCACAAAAGAGATTTAATTATCGGAAGTTACATACACTAATAATTAATTAGTGCAACTACCTATTACACGTGTTTACCTAGCACGCACAGTTTTTGCTAGCAATATTTCCTGTAATGGTGTTACATCATCGCATACTGGAAGAGTATCTTATCAGTCGGGTCATGCTTCATGTTTGTCAAGGATTTTTTTAATTACGAAAATGAGCAAAACTAATGCTGGTAAAAATTATTAACACTGCTACAACACGTTCATATAAATCAATTAACCAATTATGCATATTTTTTGTTAGTCCCATTTAATTGGAGAACTAGTAGCAAAGCTACAAAACTTTACTTTTATTATATATGAACAGCAACATATTGTTAACCAGCGTCCAAACCTTTCTAAAGTTTTGCAACAAAATAAATTAGTTCTTTATATTCTTCCTGTGTTCACATTGTTAGTGCCTCATAAGTGTCGTGGTTAACAAAAATTAAATATTGAATATAGCTCTAAATTTGATTGTTATTGATATAACATGTTCTGCACCCTGGAAAAAGAAAATAATTTATTTTTATTCCTTTTTGTCTTGCCCGTTAGTGCTATTTAGCATCACATACTCAAAATATCAGTAACAACCAAAAGAAGTTATTCTATTTCATGGCATTTGTTGACTGTATTTTTCGCGGTGGATTTGCTTTGCTAGCAAACAATTGTAATAATTGGTCGACTTATGAAGATATTACAACAAAAATTTTATAAGACATAATATTGACCCTCTTTTATGTTAGATTTGTGCTTCGTTAGTACACAGCAGTAGTAACTTTTGGAAAAAAAAAAGGTTTCAGATTAGGTAATAAAACACACTGAAAAGCACCAAAAACAAACATAATAGTGCATGAAGCTGAATTTTGATGAGCATACAGTAAAGCTTGTTTTACTGTTCTTCATGTCATACGTTAGTGCTTCTACAGTATACAGTAGTGCTCATTTTTCAATAACGATTTCGTTTAAAGCCACTTACTGAAAAACATCAATAACAAACGAAAAACCATTGTACAAGAAGATAAGTTTTGATGAGCATACAATAAAACACGTTTTCATGTCATAGGTTAGTGCTTTGTTAGTATACAGTAGTGCTTATTTTCATATACAATTTCCGTTTAACACTACACATTGAAAAACATCAATAACAAACGAAAAACCATTATACAAAGAGATAACTTTTATGGGCATAAAACAAAACACGTTTTGACCCTTTTTCGTGTCATAGGTTAGTGCTTTGTTAGTAAACAGTAGTGTTCATTTTCCGAAAAAGTTACCGTTTACTGCAACATACTGAAAAATAAGTAATACAAGATACATTTTGAGGAATATAAATAATTCTTTTTTACTCTTTTTCATATCATAGGCTTATGCTTCGTTAGTATACGGTAGTGCTAATTTTCAAAAAAAGTTTCCGTTTAATACTACACATTGAAAAACATCAATAACAAAAGAAAAACCATTACAAACAGAAATAATTTTTGAAGGGCTAAAGCAAAATACGTTTTGACCCTTTTTCATGTCATAGATTAGTGATTTGTTAGTATACAGTAGTATTCATGTTCCGAAAAATTACCGTTTATTACAACATACTGAAAAACAAATAATACAAGATAAACTTTGAGGAGTATAAATAACTCTTTTTATATCATAGTGCTTCGTTAGCATACAGTAGTACTTATTTTCAAAAAAGTTTCTATTTAACGCTACACGCTAAAAAACACCAATAACAAAACCATTGCAAAAAAAATTTTTTTGAATAGCTAAAGCAAAACACGTTTTGACCCTTTTTCATGTCATATGTTAGCGCTTTGTGAGTATACACTAGTGCTCATTTTCCGAATAGTTTGCGTTTATTACAACATACTGAAAAAAAATAATACAAGATAAACTTTGAGGTGTATAAATAAATTACTTTTTACTCTTTTTCATATCGTAGGTTAATGCTTCGTTAGTATACAGTAGTGCTTATTTTCGAAAAAAGTTTCCGTTTAACACTACACACTGAAAACACCAATGACAAACGAAAAACCATTGTAGAAAAAGATCAGTTTTGAGGAGCATAAAATGAACATGGTTCGACCCTTTCCCATGCCACAGGTTAGTGCTTTGTTAGTGTGCACACTAGTGCTCATTTTCTGAAAAAGTTTCCGTTTATTATAACATCCTTAAAAATTTTGAGGTGTATAAATGAATTTCTTTTTATTCTTTTTCATATTATAGGTTGGTGCTTCGTTAGTGTACAGTAGTGCTTTTTTCAAAAAAAGTTTCCTTTTAAAACTACACATTGAAAAACACCAATAATAAACGAAAACCCATTTTACAAGAAGTTTTGAGGAGCATAAAATAAAACACGGTTTCACCCTTATTCATGTCGTAGGTTAGTGCTTCGTTAGTATACAGTTAATATTCATTTTCAAAAAAGTTTCCGTTTGACACCCCACACCGAAAACGCCAATTTCCTGTCCTGTATGCCCAATAATTAATTGATTTAGATCATTTGTACTCCAGATTCAATACTGTCATCTGTATAATACTATAATAACAGGAAAATATATTCCAAAATTTCTTTCGTTCCTTGACTTCAGTGTTGTGACTTTTCGATAATTTATATAAATTTCAACAGGGCACTATCAAAAAGCTACAGAATTTCATATTAAAATATAGTATACAAAATAGCACTAACGAAACTATCATCATTTGTAACTGTATATTTTGAAATTTTCTCACAGTTGGCAAAAAAGTATTCCAACTAACTTTATGCGTTACTATTTTTGCAAGAATAAAACAATAAAGAGTATACTGAATAATACACAACCTTGACTATAAATTGGAAATCGTGGACCTGAAGGATATTAATTAAAAATATTCCTGAAAATATGAGTGACCGAAACTTTTTATTAGGAAAATAATCTCAGGAAAAGAAGTTAGAAGGATACAGCGTGTTCTTACTTTCAAGAGAAAAATAGTATTTTTCTGTTAAACAATAAATAAATAAGCACAAACAATAGCTAAATTGTGATACCTACGTTTAAATAAAATTAAAGATTTATTTGAATTAATCAAAAAAATATAAATCCTAGCGGTAGGGAGAGCTTAAGTTCCGTATCAATAAGCATTCTGCACTGCTCTTTTTGCACTAGTAACACAATGATAAATATACAATGTGACATACACTATTGATTATAAATTCGAAATCGTGGAATTCTATGATCAAAAATATTCTTGAAAATACGTTTGAAAACGTTGTAACGCACGTCTTCCTTCCATGTTTGCTCGGAAACACATCCACATCCGCCTTAACAGATATAACAAAAAAGAAACCGTTACTTTGTAAAATAACCAATATTTTTACTGCATTTGACGTAACTCCGAATTACGAGAATAACTTAAAACGTTCTGGAAATGAAGTATAGATGGCACTAACTCTCTTTGGTTCTTGATTCGCGATTGTTTCGCAATAAACTATGGCATGTAAAAGTGGTTGTGAAAGCCTTGAAAATAAATCGACTAATCACCACCAGAAATCATTGGAAAAATTCATACGATACACTATATCATGAGAAGGTGGAACAAAAGAAAATCAATCGACGACACGGATTGAATTATGATAAGAAGAGGTAACAAAAGAAAATTACAAAACAACTGAAGAGTGGAAACTGTGGAAAAAAGCAATCAAATAATCTAAGAATAATAAACCAACAAAGCCAGGAAAATACGATGATAGAATTAATAAAATACAGGGGAATACCGATGATAGGAATCAATAAAAAATGTTCCAGGTAATACAAGGAGAAGAAAATAAGCCAAAGAAATGGAATAAACCATATATTCTATCAATACATAAAAAAGAGATGAAACCGCATGCCAAAACTACCGAGGAATCGGTATACTAGTAATAATGGATAGAATATTCGCAAATACTGTAAAAAATAAAATGGAAGAAATTTTAGCGAAGAATAATGCGGGTTATCAGGAAGAGCATGTTTAAGTAATACCCACTACATCACACGAATTATTAAGAAACAGCAAAAAATGTTTATATACATAGATATAGAGGAGTCAGACGATGAAGTATACAGAACGATTGAAATGAGAAGAATGTGTATTGAGTAAAAATGAATTGAGGCAACCAAAACTTGATACCAAAATACGGAATCCAAATCAATAGGAAATAAATGAACAAAAACAATATAAGTGTTGCAAGGATTCCGAAAGGATGTACGTTGCACCGTATCACCTACAATACTGTTCGATATATATTCCGAATAAGTCTTACAAACATGCTATAGGGAATTTGGAATAACTGCGATACCCATAAAAAAATATATCCTGAACAATATTTACAGACGACCAACTAAGAACCAAAAGAAGACGAAAATATAATGATATGGAAACAGGAATATAAGAAGTGGAGACCAAAGAAGAATGTGTAAGTTGCTAGATTATCGCACAATTTATACATACGGCAAGAAACCGTACAGGCCGAATATCAAATAATAGTAAAATAAAGAAAGATGCAAACGATAAAACAATAAAAGGAAAACGAGCAATGAAAATAACTCATCGAAGAATTTGGAACCGCCATGTCACGGAGCACACAAAATGAAATTTTTATAACAATACAAACGGTGGAGATCTCTGACCTATGATAGACCAAATCCTAGACAAAATAAAAACATTTAAATTGAGGTTAACACCTAGGGAAATATGAAGAAAAAGATCTGGGGGAAATGGAACTGGGGTCGTGAATACTAAAAAACATAACAGCAAGATGATATGGCCACGTTCAAAGAATGAATGAAAAAAAATTACTAAAATGATTACAATAATTTCGAAGAATTGGAATACCCATAAAGAACAAAATAATATGCTGAACAATGTTTCAAATGACCACATAACTTTGGCAAACGAAGACGACGACTATTAGGAATATAATCTTAAGAGGAAAATATAGAACTATATAGCAGGCTATAGGAACATGGTATTATTTCGGTTAATCAATATATAAATAATTACAAGCAAATAGCTGAATTGTGATACCTACAATTAAATATGCAGGGTGTATCAGTAAGTAAAGGTACAAATATTAAATCCGAATAGATTACAATATATACAAACTAGAAAAAACATTTTTTTGGCAATGGGACCCTTAAGATATGAGAAAATAGTAGGTAATTGAAAATTTGACCCAAAATTGTTTGAGTACCGCAAGATAATAACAAAAATTTGAGTTCAAAGACATGTTATGCAAAGGAAAGCAAGAAAAAAAATTTCTTATCATCTGCCACAAACCAATACTATTAGGTAGGTCAGAAATTTCTATTCAATCTGTTGTTGAAGCTGAGAAGCAGTGTTTCTACCAAAATGGAAAATTTTACTAACATTGAACTTACTGATGTTGTTCTTATTTGCGGGGAAGCTCAAGGAAACGCTCTAAGGGCAAAGCAAATGTACTTAGAGCGCCGCATTCCAAACTGCCGTACATTTACTAGAACAGTCCAACATTTACGGAATTATGTCACGTATCAACCACAAAACCATCATCGCGGTTGTCCAAGAGCAGAAAGGGTTGTTAATGTAGAACAGCATGTCTTGGAATTAGTGGAGGAACGTCCTAGTGTTAACACTAGAAGACTTGCGTTACAAACTGGCGTTTCCCATTCTACTGTTTGGCGGATTTTGCGGGATCAGGGAATACTCCTTACCACGTTCAACGCTTTCAAGGTTTGCAACAAGATTACGTACGTAGGCACGATTTTAGTGAATGGCTTCTTCAAAAGTGCAACAACCAACCAAATTTCCTGTTCAGTTTGCTATCTACTGATGAGGCAGGATTTACGCAAAAAGGGGTGTTTAATGTCCATAATACCCACATTTGGTCAGATGAGAAGCCACACGAAATAGTGGAACACGGTTTCCAACAACGGTTGTCCCCAAAAGTATGGGCAGGAATTGTAGGTGATCACCTTATTGGGCCATACATTTTACCTGCTCGTTTAAATGGAGCTCTGTATTTACACTTTCTCAACGAAGTCCTACCAGAATTGCTTGAAAACGTATCTTTAGAGACACGACGTAACATGTGGTTTTTGCTTGATGGTGCTCCGCCTCATTATGCTAGGGGACGTAAGGGAATGGTTAAATAATAGCTATCCTGAAAGGTGGATTGGACGAAATGGGCCAGTTCCATGGCCAGCTCGTTCGGCAGATTTAAATATTTGTGATTTATTTTTGTGGGGCTACATGAAACAGTTAGTTTATTCTACGCCAGTGAACACAGTTGGGGAATTAAGGGTACGCATTGAAGACGCTGCCGATAGGATTCGGCAAGATCCTATCGTTTTCGCAAGGAAACGTAATGCAATGCTTCGACGTGCAGAAGCTTGTGTTCTCAGTGGTGGTCGTCATTTTGAACATTTATTGTGATCCATTTTTCATATTTGAGGTAAACTGTTTTTTATGTTTTTTGCAGTTATGCTAAAATTGATTTAAATAAATGATGGGTATTCTGAAATTAATTAGTACTTTTTTAAATGCTTTATGCGTTTGGAGTTTTTTTTCATGAAGCAGCACTTGTTTAAAATTTTTATACCCTATGATAAAGTGAAAAAGCAAAAATTTAATGTAGCTGTAAATAAAATTCTTAAATGGCTCCTAATTACAAAAATGTCCAACTGCGTCAATTAAGCCTTGACCCCTCCCAATTCCGTAGTTTATCACAAGCCAGACGAGTTTTTACGTGTTTGCCACTTACGATTTACTTTGCATTTTCTATGTATCATCAGCAGTTATCAAACAAAATTTTATTTTATTTTTCAATTAAAAAAAATAAACAATGATTTTTGAAAAATGAATAGTACCATTGAATTCTACTTGAGCCAATCTATTACTGGTTTAAATATTTGTACCTATTTCTGATACACCCTGTATAGTAGATTCCTTTGAATTAACCAAAAAATTAAATCTTAGTGAAGTAGCAGGGAATGTGAAGGTTCTGTAGCTCGAAAACAATTAACAAATGATTTTTTTAAATTAATATCAAGCCTAAAAAATCTCCATCATTAGGCAATGCAAATTTTCGAAATGTGCTCCAGATTCACGACCTAAATGCATTTCTAAGTACAAAACAAGCATCATATTTGTTGTTTTGTATCTTATGGAAATAGCTTCCATCATTTACGCTGATGAATAATTACACTTACATGGACAAAAATGCTAACGGCTTAATTTAGTTTATTGTAACGGTAACAATTTTTTGTCTTCCTCTTCCTTAGGCAGGCCAACCTCTTCTGGCAAAAGACAGACATGCTAAAATAGGGCGCAAGAATACCCATCATCAACGTGAATTTCCGCAACAAGAAATGAAGATGTAAAGCGGAAATCCCAAATTTACATTTCGTTTTCTCGAATACAACAGCGGACGTCTCGGAGGATCACCATTAATTTTCTGATACCTCCCAGAAGTGATCTCGACCGTAAGAAAGGTGAAAACATTCATCTAGTACGTCGGTTTAAATTATGGCAATTGGCAATCACGAAACTATTTGTTTTGACTTGGTCGATTCAATCGAGTGATAAAACGGCAACGCGATACTCAATAATCCAAGGCGGATGGCCAATTTGTGGAGGAATTCGCAGATCGTGGTGAATTAGGAGATGCAAATTATAGCATGCCAACGTCTTACAAGATGAGGTAATAATTAAACAGCGTGTGCCTCAAATAAGGGCCTAGCGCTAAACGAGCGAAAAGGAAAAAAGTTAATTAAATTAAGCGCCCAAAAATTAATTTGCATATGAAACGTGAGGAATTGGCGGAATTAAAATCACAGTTAGACAGCAACAACCTTGATGATGTTTTGAATGGATTCAATTCAATTTAGCCAAAAACTAACAAGCAGTTAGAAGTACTCACCGAAGTGACCGAGGCGCCGTCATCCTCGTCGGCCCCCTGTGGACAAACACAGCACTAAACAAAAGAGCATGGTGTATAAATTAGCGGGCACTACGATAACATCACTAACTAAACGGACGAGTCACGCCGTTTTTATTAACGAATTACACGAGACATTTATGTAATTTGTCTGTCCTAGAAATAATGGATTTTATGGCATCCTCGGCCATCTTGTTCGGAAATCACTAATCAGGCTGACTTGTGATAACGCAGTTAATGACTTGATCACTGCCAGACGATTTTAATTTAGGCAATTCGCCAGTTACGTTACACGCCGCATTTTTATGCTACATTAATTATACAAACAGGGCTCTAAAATTCAAATTTCATAGGCAAATCCACTATGTTCCACAACTAACAACATACTTATGCATAATAAAATTCCACTCATATATGAATTGTTTATTAGCATCGCTCTGTTCTACCTACCATATTTAACACAAAATTATGCGTAACTTATCAAACATCCTTCAAGTCTAAATAAGTTAAAATTCGGACAATTTGTTCCAGTTCCAGGCCATTTTAACAGTAGCATGAAAATAATAAAAACCAAAAATTGTTACTTGCAGTCCAATTGGAAGCTTATATTTTTATCCATACATGGTTACACAATGTTCTTCCCTTCCATACATGCACTTTTTATCATATTGGATAACACAGTACCAATTAAAAAAAAATACAAGAGCAAACTAGAGGAACTTTTCTACAAAAACTGTTTATTATACAGGAATCCATCTAAATTAATCAATTATTTCGTGTATGAATCTCCGCTTCGGTTTTAAAAGTCTCAATTAATACTTTTTCGCGTTTTTGCATTAAAAATACATAACTTGCATTTTCTGTCGAAATACTTGCGAAAATTTTCTTTTTCCTGCCTAATTTGTGCAAAAATTACCCAAAAAACGTCTTTTCTTCGTAACATTATCTCCCCCGAGATCCTATAACCTTCGAGGGGGTATTGCCTACCATATGAAACGCCACAATATTTCGAAACACAATTTCATTTATTGAACATAATCTCCTTTAAGATTTATACATTTAGCAGAACATTCATAAAGTAATACTAAGCCATTTAAAAAAGTCTTTGTCTTGGTCTGCAAACCACTCCTCAACGGCTCATATTGTTTCGTCATTTGCCGAAAATCTTTTATATTCAAATGTTTTTTGAGTTTTGGAAACAAATAATAGTCTGACGGTGCTAAATCCGGAGAATAGTGCGGGTGGTCAACCAATCATCGACTTGTGTGCAGGAGCGTTGTCTTGCAAAAACAGCACACCTCTGACAAGTTTTCCGGGGCGTTTTTCCACAATAACTTAGTTAGCAACTCAGTATAATATGCTCGCGTGATAGTTCTACCCCGTTCCAAATAATCTATCAGAATTATCCCATCTTTGTCCCAAAAAACTGAAGCAAGAATCTTGCCAGCCGATTTTTGAACACGGAATTTTTTGGGTCGTAGAGAACCATCATGCTTCCACTGCTTGGATTGCTCTTAAGTCTCTGGATTATAGTGATGGATCCACGTTTTGTCCATAGCAACAAGCCCATCCAAAAATTTGAGGAATCGTCTACAAAACGGCGACAGATTTCCTTTGAGGTTGTCAATCGAACGCGCTTCTGATCAACGTTCAAGCATGTTGGAATCCATTTGGCTGAAAGCTTACCCAAGGCGTGATGAATGATGTGACACACACGTTCATAGGAAATGTGCAATGCTTCTGCAATATTCTTAATCCCAATACGTCGATTTTCTAAAATCATATCATGGACAGAATCAATGTTTCCCTAAGTGGTCACAGAAATTGGTCTTCCAGGGTGGTGCTCATCTTTCACATCTGATCTCCCTCTTTTATATTCCGCAACCCAGTTTTTAATAGTGGCGTATGAAGGACACTGATCACCTAAGGTTTCAATCATATCAGCAAAAATGTCTTTGTTCGATAACCCTTTCAAAAAAAAAATACTTAATAACTGACCGAAACTCGATTTTTTCAAATTCTAGCTTTTTCTCAGACATGCTGTTTTCAAAAATTCACAGTTTGATCACCGTTTAACTTATGAATGTCAAACTTTGACAACTTATTTATAAAACATCATACAACCATATTCACTTTTCTTTACTAGAAACTTTCCAGGCTAACTAGATATCAATACCCCCTCGTACAAACAAAAAACTCGTAAGAAGAGCTTGTACCAGTTTTTTAGAAAATGATTAAAGGTTGTTCAATATACCTGGTGAAGCAAGGCTTCTGAATCTTCAATTATTTCGAAATCATAGAATCATAGAATAGAAAGACGCCCAAAAGAATTCGGTTCAAGTCCAAATCCAAGTTGATATTTTCATCAGTCTCTGGATATCTTCCCATCTATTTGATAACTATTTCGGTTGTTATAGCTATCAGACAGCTAAATCATTAAATGTACTAAGCAAATGTACTTTAGGATTAAACGGAAACGATTCACTTGGTGAATACCTAATCTTCAGATGTATTCCTCAGCCATAGTTAGTTTAAATAGTACAAAGTTCGTCAGTTCCAGCTGAAGATGCCAACTTAGTTACCGAAAGTGTTTAGGTGTTCCAACTATAGTAAGAGATTTATCAAAGTTTCATGGGCAAATGTATTTAATATAAAAGATAAGGTAACACTTTTGAATAAGTTTTTTATTGCAAAATCTACGACAAAAAAGTTAGAAATACAGAAAAAGCTACCTTCAAGTCCAAATCTAAATTAATTTCTGATTATGTCAAGGCAATGTATTTTCATCACCAGAAAAATTTTACAATTTTAATAAATTTTTGTATTTATTAAATATGTATATTTAATCTACAGTGTGTTTACTTCTCACCTTCACAACCATATATCTTCCTTATTTGTTTTCCAATCGACTTCAAAGTTTGGTCAATTATGCTACCCTTTACAGCCGACATTTTTACATTTTCCTGCATACCAATAAAAAGGTTATTATAGACTATTTGCGTGATTCTAAACAACGTTCAGATAAGTTTTTTTGATAAAACTAGGTTTAATACTATTACTCCATATTTCGCATTTATGTTTGATCGTAGTGGTTTGCAGTAAAATTATTTGAGAATGTAAAAATAACCACTTTAAAGGGTAGTACAACTGACCAAAATCCACCGAAAAACTAAATAACAAATAAACGATACAGAGGTGTGAACGTGAGAAATGAAACATACGGTAGATGGCGAAGCAGCACTTCTAAATCAATCAATTACTTTGAAAACCGTAGGTATTGAAATATTACAATTATTCTAAGCCCATGAGATGCTTGGAAAACCGCGTCCTAGATCTCGCTCTTTCAAAGCAAGCAAGTAAACCCATAACGAATTCTATATCTTCACCAAACCTGATCTCCTCCAACTAATTTATATTTATGTTGGTTATTACACAGTGTCCAAACGCTTCCCGGTTCGAATCTCTGCAGAGTCGGAAATTTTACTAATTCCCTGGGTAGTCGGTTCTGGGTCCCAGTCTCCATTTGCCATTGAGGATCAAATTAATGGCATTGCTCTTATTACGGTCGCATTAGAGGAGTAAGACCATAAACGAAAACATTCTCACACACCAGGCAAGTGAAAGCACGGTTTCGCACCAACACGGTAGCCCTCAGGGTCGGGTAGCACAAACTAGCTTAGCTTTGCCTCACACCGCCTCGACACTGCGCAAGCGGTACAAACCAGGATCAGATAATGAATGAATATTACACAGTGAGCGTCGCTTAATGTAAACCGGGAATAGGGATTTTTGTAAGATTTCTTCTAGTGTTTATATTGTAATTTTTTTGCAGCGTCTTCTATTTCAACATGTTTTTTTTTAATTTTACACGAAACTGGTTGCTGCTGCTACATTCCGCTAGCTTGTGGCAACTTGTTATTTCTTCTAAACTGTCAATTTATTCTTTTAAGCTACGATCACGTCTCTTTTTTACGTCAGCAATTGCAAATAGTTATAATAGAATTGAATTAGCTGCTGTCAACCAGCCTGCAGGCGGTTAACTTGCGAGGGAGAGAGAGAGAGAGAGATATCAGGTACAGGTCGAGCTCAAAAAATCAAATAATTCATCAATTCGTGGATATATCTATCAAGTATATCTAGCCCCCATAATTTTGTAATATCTTTGGATATTACACCTCTATAAAAAAATCCACATTATTGTGGTTTTTATTTTGGAAAATTATTAACTTATCATATAAGGATGCCAACATTTTAATTGCTCTGGTTTTGAAAGGGATTTTCCTAATCCAGCTGTTTTCACTCACATTATACACACACTATTACAAAAGTAATTCCCGCCATCCACCTTAACATTTGAACTACTTAAGTTAGAAAAAACTACTTCAGATAAGTAAACACGCCCCCTAAAAGTCTCTTTTTCAGCAACCAAAAGTTTTACCTCATTTACAGTTTTTCTTAAATTAATACTTTTAAGATTAGCGACCTAAAATACCGATAGGAGAAATATTACGATTTTCTCATTACAAACTTAATTAATTGACTTTCTGCCCACATTACAAACCAAATCTGGAGCACATTATTGAGTTGCCTAAATCCTCGAGGGTTGCATTAGAAATCTCTACCTGGCTTTCTAATTTTTTTAATTTATTTGTTTTTGGAAACACTATCGGGTTAGAAGTTTTCTTCGGCATAGATGGTATGAGTGAAAGAAGACTTAATGTGAAATGGGGTTTGGTATAACAGTGAGAGCACAAGGGTTGAAAGGCCAGCGGCCCCACTACCTCCTGGTGCATAAGGAAGAAGCCAAAACTCGAAGTCAGAGGTAAAAGGGATATGCTTAGGAAGACGCAGAAAGAAACTCATACCAATATCGACAAATCTTATCATACGTACAATGACGACAGATATTAAAATGGAAAAATAACTTCCATTCAAAATTATAATGAAAATGTTATAGAAAATACTTTGAAAGATTGAGAAATTTAATTTAGAGAAGTTTTATTAATTAATTAACGGGTAGATAAAAATAAACCATATTCAAGATCGGTACTAGTATTGTAGAATGACAAACTAATCAAGAAAATGAAACTTCCAAAAAAATGATTTCATTATTTTTGTTTAATTAGCAGCTACAAGTATCTCCTTCAACATCTAATTTTATCTACAAATTAGAATTATCCCACAAAAGTACTATATCTTTCAATACGAAATGAATCCCCAGTACTACATAAAATGTCTTGTTCAACAAGACGGAATCTGGAATTATGTAGGTAAGTAAACAACAATTTGAAACAAATAGGTGGAGATCCTTCAGTTGGGTGAACAAAATCGATCGTGTACTTCTTGCGGTCTCCTGACTTAAATCCTTGAACATAAAATAATTATGTCGGTAGCTTGAATATTTACTTAAACGAGTAATTCCAGTTAGGTACGTAATTTAACAAACAATTACTGGCATATTACATTATTTCGTAACAGTTGTGTCTATAATATTACCTTTTTTTAGAAACGGTTATAGAGTAGCGTATTTGAATAATCGTAAAGAAAAACCAAGCTAACCAGTAAATCTCTGATGTTAGCATTAAGATCTAAAATAACAAGATGCGGTGTCCAAAAATAACACGCTAAAGACGCCGAATAATTTAACGGGAATCAGAAGCAAAAAAGTTTCATATTTCATTGTTTATTTACACTGGTGGCATGGCAATAGGCAGGGCTGCGTGCACAATAAATAAAAAGATAACTCAAATTATGACTGCCATGACACAGGACGGCAATACGATCCTTGTAAATCATGTGTTTTTTATTTCCACAACACATATTTCAGGGCTGCTGATAGAATCTGTTAGTCGTGTGCATATTAAAAATCTGGCTCTACACATACAACCAGAGAACGTTAATTTGCCTTTGTATCGCGATCGTGTTCGTGTACGGTTCAGAAATTATAACGAGAATTAGCAGCCGCATCTTAATGCCAATAACGCTGCTAACGTTTAAACGCTCGTAGAAAAATTATGAAAATTAGTGGATACATTTGCAAACAAGATGTCATTAGTAAACAAAACTTGACAGTGCCATAAAATGTGTGTAGAGGTTCATATCAAGGAGAAACAAACCTGCTAGGATAATAAAAAGAATATAATAATAATTTTTAAAAATGTTGAAATATAGATAATAATCACGTCATGTCAACTTATATACATAAAAAGGTCTTTATGACAACTTTCTGAATCTAAATTAAGTAGGTACTACTATTATATAAATAAAAGATGTCCTAAATCGGATTATGTACGTAAAAGTGTCTTTCAGGTTTGCAATTCATTTAGTCCGTTTAAGAATTATTTCATATACGTTAACGTCGTTTTATAAGACACCCAAGGGACCTTTGGACGACCTCCATAATCTTTGATCAATTATAAAACGTGTGAGTAGTGAAAATGAAAGAAGGATGCTACATAAAATACAGAACATTTGGATTACACAGGGGTCGTCAGAAGTCGCTTTATATACACAGAACAGTTCTTACGACGACCTAGCCGATATTGAAACAATTTTCGTTGCTTTATGTCATTATATATATATATATATATATATATATATATATATACGCGAATTTGTACAGCTTTATTACCGCATTTCGCTTCTTATTCGCCAATATTTCCTATCTTGCCAGTCGTTTTCATCCAAGTCATTTTCTCTCATAATTCCTTCTATTTGTTCTTTCCATTTGACTCTTGGTCTTCCTCTTTTTCGTCTTGTTGCTGGGGTCCATTCATATATCCGTTGGGGCCATCTTTGTTCTTGCATCCTTCTTACGTGTCCATACCAGAGCAATTTTTTGGTGTTTACGCTGTCTACTAGTGTGTGTTGTACCTCCATTCTTCGTCTAATCTCTTCATTCCTTATTCTTTCTAATCTTGAAACTTGGCAGCTCCTTCTCAAAAAGTCCATTTCCAAGGCATTTAGTATTTTTTCCATTGTTTTGTCTAACACCCACGTCTCTGCCCCATAGGTCGTGACACTTTCTGTTATGGCTCGGAAGATGTGCTTCTTGGTTTCTTTATGTATTTTGTTGCTCCACAGTGTTGCATTTAGCATCTGTATCGTCCTTTTCCCTAGTCCTATTTTATTTTTTATTTCTTTGTTTCTAATTCCTTCCTTCGTTATCACAACTCCAAGATATTTATATTCCGAGCAGCTCTTGACTATTCCTATCTGGGTATTCAAATTTCTCTCTTCTGCCCCCACTGCCAAATATTTAGTTTTTTCCAGATTAATCTCCAACCCCCACTCGGCATACTCTTCTATTAATTTTCGGAGCATATATTCTGCGTCGTCGTGGTCTCCAGCTATAACCACCTGATCGTCTGCAAATAGGAGAGTGTATAGGATATTATTTTGAATAGGTATCCCCATACCCTGACATTTTCTTTTCCACTTATTTAATGCTGTTTGCAAATATATTTTAAATAGTGTGGGAGATATTGAACATCCCTGTCTCTGTCTCAGTCTCATTAAAATACGATAAGAAACCTGGGGTAAAATTATAAAACGTGTGAGTAGTGCAAATGAAAGAAGGACGCTACATAAAATACCGAACATTTGGATTACACAGGGGTCGTCATAAGTCGCTTTATATACTTACATAGAACAATTCTTACGACGACCTAGCCGATATTGAAACAATTTTCGTTGCTTTATGTTATTAAAATACGATAAGAAAACTGGGGTAAAATTATAAAACGCGTGAGTAGTGCAAATGAAAGAAGGACGCTACATAAAATACCGAACATTTGGATTACACAGGGGTCGTCATAAGTCGCTTTATATACTTACATAGAACAATTCTTACGACGACCTAGCCGATATTGAAACAATTTTCGTTGCTTTATGTTATTAAAATACGATAAGAAAACTGGGGTAAAATTGTTAGTTGACACAATAATAATTTTATATAATTACACATCACTATATTTAATACAGATATGTATATGTAAAAGCTCAAATAAAATGATGATGAATATCACATGGAATTTCTGATATTTGATTGTCATGGATGCGTAAGTAATTCAGATGATACAATACGAGAAAATCAAAACCAAATTTTAAAAGTTCTTTCAGAATAACGCTATCTCAATTAATCGACCCAACTAATTCATTAAACTGAAGGTCGCCTTTGTGTACGCTAAGAGGTCGTCATAACGACTTCCCTGATTTATCCAATAATAAATCGTTTATGCAATTCAAACTACGCAATCCTGTAGAAACGTAGTTTTGTTAACATAAATTTGAAAAAATGTGTTTTCATGATTACCCTAATTTCTACTTTACGATGGTTGGTCTAAGCAATCTAAGAAGACTAAACATTCTTAAATACTAAACGTACCTATTAAGAATGCAGTTGTTCAAATTAAGAACTATGTTTTACAAATGAAAGTCATTATGGGTCGATTTGTACATATGGAAAGGTCCCTATGACTATCTTTTTGATATATAACTAATGATGGATCGCTTGAGACAAGTAAAAAATGTAAATAACTGTGTATGGTGAACTTGAGAATTATCGTACGTGTATATAGACAAAAGTCGGTAGAAATCGCTTGTATATACTAACTGTAGAGCGTTTCCTAGTTTTAAATCAATCATGGACCGTTGAAGTAGTTGTAGTGGGGAGCGCAAAAGC
This sequence comes from Limonius californicus, assembly GCA_014611495.1. Taxonomy (NCBI): domain Eukaryota; kingdom Metazoa; phylum Arthropoda; class Insecta; order Coleoptera; family Elateridae; genus Limonius; species Limonius californicus. Next base: position 3,979 of record JABXWE010024692.1, on the reverse strand, counting down.
GGAACAAAATTTAAATACATGGTTTTTAAATTGTTGTAATTCTAAGGATTAGTAAACCAATTATTTTATATTTAAATTAATCACCTTATGTATAAGACCGTGTACTTATAACGACCTTCCTCTATGACCGATATTATAGCTATGGCAAAAAGAATTATATCATATACATTAACGTCGTTTTATAGACACCCAAGGGACCTTTGGACGACCTCCATAATCTTTGATCAATTATAAAACGTGCGAGTAGTGCAAATGAAAGAAGGACGCTACATAAAATATAGAACATTTGGATTACACAGGGGTCGTCATAAGTCGCTTTATATACACAAAACAGTTCTTACGACGACCTAGCCGATATTGAAACAATTTTCGTTGCTTTATGTTATTTAAATACGATAAGAAAACTGGGGTAAAATTGTTAGTTGACACAATAATAATTTTATATAATTACACATCACTATATTTAATACAGATATGTATATGTAAAAGCTCAAATAAAATGATGATGAATATCACATGGAATTTCTGATATTTGATTGTCATGGATGCGTAAGTCATTCAGGTGACAGAACACGAGAAAATCAAAAACACATTTTAAAAAGTTCTTTCAGAAAAACATTATCTCAATTAATCGACTTAATTGAACTAAAGGTCGTTTTTGCGTACGCGAAGAGGTCGTCATAACGACTTCCCTAATTTATCCAATAATAAATCGTTTATGCAATGCAAACTACGCAATCCTGTAGAAACGTAGTTTTGTTAACATTAATTTGAAAAAATGTGTTTTCATGATTACCCCGATTTCTACTTCACGATGATTGGTCTAAGCAGTCTAAGAAGACTAAAAATTCTTAAATACTAAACGTACCTATTAAGAATGCAGTTGTTCAAATTAAGAACTATGTTATACAAGTAAAAGTCATTCTGGGTCGATTTGTACACACGGAAAGGTCCCTATGACTACCTTTTTGATATATAACTAATGATGGATCGCTTGAGACAAGTAAAAAATGTAAATAACTGTGTATGGTGAACTTGAGAATCATCGTACGTGTATAGACAAAAGTCGGTAGAAATCGCTTGTATATACTAATTATAGGGCGTTTCATAATTTTAAATCAATCATGGACCGTTGAAGTAGTTATAGTGGGGACCGCAAAAGTGGAACAATATTTAAATACATGGTTTTTAAATTGTTGTAATTCTAAGGATTAGTAAACCAATTGTTTTATTTCTAAATTAATCACTTTATGTATAAGACCGAGTACTTATGACGACCTTCCTCTATGACCGATATTATCGCTATGGCAAAACCAAAAAATAAATACTAAAGGTCGTACACACGCCATATACACAAATAACCAGAAAGGTTCCTTAGAAGCGAGCACAAATACCCAGAAAACACAGCAGAACATAAAAATGTCGTAATATAGGAGCAGTGGGAACTAACTCTTGTGGTTTGACCCGACCTCCCTCTGCTAACAGAGCTGACAGCTTACCACTAATAAATATCATCTTTCTTATAAGCGTTTCTCATCAGGGAACGTGACTTGTCACACTGTCGCCTCAAAGTGGTACAAACAGAGAAGCAATTGATTTTATAATCTTTTCAATTTAGTAGATGTTATTGGTACGACACAATAGCGATGGACAAGCCCGATAGCGCGCATCACGACAACATGCAGAGAGGATTTACTATGTGGGGATACCAAAAGCAGTTTAAGAACGCACTGAATAGTGATGACTAACGGCGCCACCACAAAACATTGTTGTATATGCAGTTACAGATGTTCCTCCTTTTATTATTTTAAGAACATCAAACATGAACTAATAGAACACAAATTAATATAAATATTATATAATATATTAGGCCTGCTAGAAGAAATATTGAAATTCATCTAATGTTGCCACTTTTTTGTTAATCAGCCCCAACAATAATTCATATGTACGTCAACTTTTGATTCCTGTGTATACGGTTTCAGTAGTGAGTTTTCCGCATATTTTATGGACGATCAAAATTAATGAGGTTACAAAATCTTGGTCGGGTGCATAAATATGCAACGTCTTTGTAGTTGGAGGTTTGCGGTGTCACACTAACTAATTGAAATCGCATCAAGTATTTCTTGTGTCATTCTATGGTCAGACCAACGGTGGTAGCTAATGGAAATTTAATTTTATGCTATAAATATAGCAGTACTAGTTCAGTTTTGCAACACCACCTTTGACAGATAACAATTGTAGGTTCCGGTTGTGCTAAATTATGAAAATCTAGTAAATGAAACTTTAAAATCGCCTACAAGTAGTGGATATTACAAAACGGGGAAAGGTGTGCAACAGCAATAAATAATTTATCAGTTTCTTATATGTACAATTTTATAGACACAGTAGGAACAAACATTCAAACCAAAATGCATAAGGCGCTTCTGAAACAAAACAAATTTAACATAAGGTAGAACAACTATATACCGTGTCATTTCATAATTGTGTAAGTAAGTGCCGATGAAATACATATTAATTTGTTTAATAATAATAATTATAAATAAACTAATAGAACGGACGCACTTAAAATAATTACCGGGTATATGTATATATGGATCGTTTAACAGTTAACTTAATATCTCTAACCTAACAAATATCAGTTCACATTAAATAGCTTTACATACGCAAAAGAAAAAACAAAAAGGTAGAATAATTGAACAACCCAACAACAACCCTAAATCTTTTTATATAATCACAAGTCCGTATGACAACCGTGGTGACAATAAAGCCTGACACACGCAACGGAAAAAACAAAACTGTAGAATAATTAAGGGAATCTTTTGCAAATACGCTGATCGATCGATTTAAAAATAACTAACTAGAGCAACCTTAAATCATTTTATATAACCAAAAGTCCTTATGACAACCGTCTTGTGGTGGTGATATACGTGGTGACAAGATCAGTATGTTTTCTTATTATTACAATTCGAACAGAGTAACGCACTTTATAGTAACCATCCGGTGTATTAAAATCTGCCTAATCTAACAAATACTACTTTACACTGTGTTATACGGACATAGAGTGCCCTAAAAAGCCTTACACATACAAACGAGAAAAGAAAACTAAAGAATCGTTTGAAAATATTGAATATTTGTAAGAGGATGGATCGATTTAAATCTAATTTTTTATAAATATAAATCCTTAGGATAACCATCTCATGGGTTAGCACGTGACGATATATAGATAGATCAATCGACTTAAAAATAGCATACTTTAAAGTAATTCATAGGTGTACTGCAATTTCCCTAGTACAACAAATTCCGACATGCGCCGTATTATGGGAATATAAACTCGAAGTTGCGTCACACTGAATTGCGCTCGTTCCGCTGTGGTTTCGAATCTCAGCTGGGGCGACCGCATTTCAGTTAGTTAAGTTTAGGGTGCATGCTGCATGAATGGTTGGTGTCTAATGGATGCTCGCACCCCCCTGAAGTAATGCGAAAGCGGTTCCGGGGGAGGGGGACGGTAGTATGAATGAATGAGAAAGAAAAGAAAAAGTTCATTTATAAATGTAAATCGCTATCTCTCTCTCTCTCTCTATATATATATATATATATATAATAGATAATAAAAGTCTTTATGGCAACGATCTCCTGCATTTACAGTTTATAAGTCGGCACAAATAGCGTTACCCCCGCAAATACTTTATACACGTGTACATACAAAATATATTTATACTGCAAGTATTTGGTGCATTGTAATATCTCTAGTGTAATAGATTACAGTTTATAGTAAGTTACAAAAATATAAGTACAAGTAGCGTTAAGCAAAAAAGAAGAGAATGAAAAGTAACAAATATTTAAAATTTCTTCTCAAAATATTAATAATTCGTTTGATATACTCAAAAATAATCAGATACAAATAAACGTTGTCATAAATAGATAAATAGATTTATACTTTATATATATATATATATATATATATATATATATATATATA
>JABXWE010024691.1:0-41020 GCA_014611495.1 Limonius californicus | reverse complement strand
GCCTATCTCCTCCATCGCTTTGTACAATTCTTTCCTGTTAATACTGTCGTATGCGCCCTTAAAATCTACGAACAGATGGTGCGTTGTTATGTTTACTTCCCATGTTTTTTCGATGATTTGTTTTACTGTACATATTTGGTCTATTGTGGATTTTCCTTTGCGGAACCCTCCTTGGTAGTTTCCGATCTGGTTTTCTACTTGCGGCCCTAATCTGTTAAACAATATGTTCGAGAATATTTTATAGGCAACATTTAGCAGGGTTATTGGTCTATAGTTCTCACAGCATAGCTGGTCCCCTTTTTTGTGTAAGGGGCATATGATGCCTATATTCCATTCCTCTGGTAGCATGGCCTGCTGCCATATCTGTTTAATTAGCAGGTAAAGTTGTTCTTGTAGCTCGCTTCCCCCTTTTTTTAATAGTTCAGCTGTTAGGTTTTCGGTTCCCGGTGATTTGTTATTTTTCTGACTTCTGATTGCATCTTCTACTTCTTTTCTTGTAGGTGGCTGGCATCCATCGTCCTCCATGTCGTGCACTTTAGTTATTTCTACCTCTTCCTCTTGACCTTCCTCTTCTTGACTCGCGTTTTGGCTTAATGCATCCTCGAAGTGTTCCTTCCATCCTTCTAAAATTTTGTTCTTTTCGCTTATAATGTTACCATGCTTATCTTTACACATCGTAGTTTTCGGTTTAAATGTTTTACTCATGTTGTTCACTGTTTGGTAGAACTTTCTGCTTGCTTTTTGCTTATTAAGTCGTTCCACTTCCCCCAGTTCTTTTTCGTAGTGGGCTCTTTTTTTTACTTTATGCAGTTTCTTTTCTTCTCTTCGTAGGTTCTTGTATTCTTCTTCTGCGGCTTGGTTTTGTTTTTGTAGCATTTTTTGGTATGCTGCATTTTTTTATGCTCGTGATTTCTTTGCATTTGGCGTCGAACCAGTGTTTTCTCTTTTCTATTATTTGGAGTCCTAGTACATTACTCGCCGTTTGGTTAATTATGTCTTTGCATTTACTCCACTTCTCGCCAATCGCACTGGTTGATGTGCTGGTGTCTGTTAGCATTCTACTTGATATTTTCCCTGAAAATTCCTTCTCTACTTTTTCTTCCTCAAGTGCCGTGGTGTTATATTTCCTACTTCGTGTCCCCGTTTCTTTTTTTAAGTTGGAGATCTTTGATCGTAGTTTTACTACCATCATAAAGTGGTCTGAGTCAATATTGGGTCCTCTATGTATTCTTACATCCTGCACATTTGAGTTATGGCGTGCATCTATAATACAGTGGTCGATTGCATTCAGGGTTTTTCCATCAGGTGACTTCCAAGTTAGTTTGTGGATGGGTTTGAGTTGGAAGCATGTATCTGCGATTACCATATTCAGCGAGGTTGCTAACTGTACTAGTCGTTTGCCATTGTCGTTGCATGCTGTATGTGGGCTATATTTCCCTATCGTGGGGTAATAAATTTGTTCTTGACCTATCTTTGCGTTCAGGTCTCCTGGTATCATTTTGACATCATTATTCAGACACTTTCTGTATTCCATCTCCAGCTGCTCGTAGAATTCTTCTTTCTCATCCTCTGTCTTCTCCTCCGTAGGTGCATACACATTTATTATACTATAGTTAAAGAATTTACCTTTCATTCGGAGTGTGCCTATTCTGTCATCTACAGCTCTGAAATCTAGTATTGCGTGTCTTATCTGGTTGTTCACCAGGAATCCGGTTCCATATATATGTTGCGTGGGATGTCCACTATAAAATATTGTATGTTCTTTTGCGTCCATGATTCACTTGCCTGTCCACCTCATTTCTTGTATCGCTGCGATGTCTATTTTGTGCTCTACTAATATTCCAGTTAGTGTTTGGAGTGCACCGGGTTTATATAGTGTTTTAACATTCCAGGAGCATAGTCTTAAGTTCTTTTTGTTGTTTTTGCCTGAATTTTTAGTTTGTTTCAACGTTTTTGCTTTGCGTCGAGCCTTCACAACCTGTTTGTTTTTTTGGGGAGGGGTGGTTAGCCCTTCGCCCAACCTCCTTAGTGGAGGGCTGTTTTTGTCCTTGTCTCGTTCCTCTGCCTTTCTTGCTTTTACATTTGGTGTTTGTCCTTCTTAGCACGTATGTCGGACAGGAGGCTAACCTTAACCCATCGAACATTATCATCATCTGACATGGAGCCGACTCGAGGGTCAATCCTGGATATGCCAGGCCCACCCCATGCCAGTAGGTGGGTAGGACTTTACGGGATAGGGTGGGGTCGGGTGGGGCATTGCACAACGTTATCATGTCTGTAATGCATACCGCAAGACACCGCTGATACAACACCAGCTAGTTAGTAAGCTACGCATTAATGGGGTTTTTGAGTATGTAGCCGAGACCGTTATGCGATTATGCATTTGAGCCTAATAACTTTGGTATCAAAGTTTCACATTGTTCTTATTTCACATCTATCTATTGTTCTAAGTTTACTGATTGCACATCTCTTAGTTTTCGAATAACTAATAACCCACTTAATATTTGCTCCCAAACTTATTTAAACTGTCCGTTATGCGATTATGCATTTGACACTAATAAACTTTGGTATAAAAGTTTCACATAGTTCGTAGCTCTTATATATCTATTGTTTTAAGGTAACAGATTGCTCCTATCTTAGTTTCCTAATAACCAATTAACTACTTAATATTTACCGCACTGATTACCATTGTTTTACCACTTAGTTGGAAGTTCGATTCTGGATTGTACTTCCTTCGTATCCCTAACCTTCCCCTCTGCAGTTAACCGCTAGATATCTTTCGTTCTCTTTCCCACTGGAACTTGTTTCGTTCCTTCTCCTTTGTTTTCCCTTTCCTCATCCTCTTACTGCTTCTTCTTCGTCGGTATCCTGTTCTTCTTCAGTCGATTTTTGAACGTTTTCTTCAAGCAGTGCGTATACTCTGCTTACCTCGCTTCGGATATCTTCTTTTCTTCGTGCCCAGTCCTTCCATGTCTCTTTAGGTATGCCGGTGTTTTGTATGTCCCTTTCCAATGATGTATTCCACGTGTAGCATGGTCTTCTGATCTTCTTTTCTTCTGTTTGCATAACATAAGCTTACTGTAGAGGATGGTTGGGCGGCCTTCTTAGAATATGTGCACCGTATTTACGTCTTGATGTAGTGAGCCATTTAATACATTAAATACATATCCGACTCCCATCACATAAAAAATTTAATACGAATCCGAGCAACCTTGCTACACGCAAAATGTTTATACCTAAAAATTTTTGTACCAATAATAAAAGTTTTTTTTTTATTAAAATAAAAGTTTTGTTGGCCTTTTACTATCGCTCCAAAGAAATATTTACGTTTGTTAAACATATATTTGACGCCCAGCACATCCAAAACTTAATACAAATCCTAGTAACATTTTTACATGTAAAATGTTTATACCTAAAAATGTTTTGGAACAATGAAATTTTTATTTTTAAACTAAAATAGAAGTGTTTGTAGGGCCTTTCACGCATCAAAAATTCAATACAAATCCTAGGAACATTTTTAATCTGAAGATGTTGATTCCTAAAATGTTTCGTACGCAAAATAATTTAAATTTTTAAAACCTGAAGTAGAAGTTCTGTAGGCCTTTTACTATAGCGCCAAGAATTATTTACGTTTATTATATATATATCGGACGCCCAGCGGCTCAATACTTAATACAGATCCTAGTAACATCTTTACTTGCAAAATATTTGTACCTAAAAATGTTTTGTAATGTTAAATTTGTAGGTTTTTAAATTAAAATGGAAGTTTTTGTAGGCGTTTTACTATCACTTCAAAACAGTATTTAAGTTTATTAAATAATACATATCTGACGCCTAGCACTTAAAATTTTTAATACAAATCCTAGCAACGTTTTTACATGCAGAATGTTTATACCTAAATAATTTTTGAACAATAATTTTTATTTCCAAATTACAATGAAAGTTTAGTAGGCCTTTTACTATCGCTCCAAAGAAATAGTTACGTTTGTTAAACATACACTGCTCAACAAAATTAGGGGACACTTTTTTGGACGCCTATAAGTTTTCCAGGAAATGATGGGAGCAGGATTTTTTCTTGTTATATTATTCTCTAGACCATTATTGACAAAGTGCAAAAAGAACTACGGCGATTCATTTGCTCGTTTACATCGCAGACGCCAAAATGTAAAGAAAGTCTCAAAACAAAGTGGTTTTCGACCACAAAGCAAACATGTGAAACTTACCAAATTAGTCATTGGACACAGTAGAATAGTTAGTTTTGACTTTTTCAGTGCTTCTGAGTCCAAAATGCGTTATTCAACTGAAATTGAAGTCGCGAGGGCTGTTACTTTGCTTGAAGATGGTCGATCTATGCGATATGTAGCAAAGCAGCTCCAATCGACTGCATTTGTTATCTGCAGAGCTTGGCATAGGTACCAAGAAACGGGTAGATATTCCAGGATAATTGGATAAGGCCGTGAGAGAAAAACGACCCCTCTGGACGACCGGTATATTGTTAATTCTTGTCTTCGCCGACGAACTGCTATTGCTCATGAGCTACACAATCTACTCCGAAATGCCACCGGTGTGACAATTTCAGATCAGACGATTAGAAGACGACTCAGAGAAGTCAATATGACCTCTCGCAGGCCTGTGCAAGCTCCTCGCTTGAGCAGGAATCACAAAATTAGCCGACTAAACTTTGCCCGCGAACATGTGCAATGGCACTTCGACATTGGAGGTCTATGTTTCTTATAGACCAGTCGCGGTTTTATCTAACTCGTTGCGATGGTCGTATACGATTGTGCAGACGTCCTGGAGAGCGACACACTACCGCGTGTATACAGGAAGTGAACCGATTCGGAGCTGGATCGGTCATGGTGTGGGGTGGCATTAGTATAGACAGTCGCACAGACTTCGTTGTCGTTCCCCAACGTCTCAATGCACAAATTTATGTTGAGACGATTATTCAAGAGCATGTTGTGCCATTTGCGAACAAATTCGGTGATGGATTCATCCTATAACAGGATAATTGTAGAGTTAGTACCGCTAATTTAACAACAAACATCCTCCAGGAACAAGAAATTCAAGTGATGGGGTGACCAGCCATAAGTCCAGACTTAAATGCCATCGAACACGTTTGGGATTTACTCGACAGGTGCATTAGGAAGCGTCCTGCTGCACCTTAAACTCTTCAGGGGTTGGCTGTGGCCCTTGTGGAAAAATGGCGAAATCTACCACAAGACATGTTAAGGCGTCTTATTTGCAGCATGCCCCGACGTTGCCAGGCTGTTATTGAAGCTAGTGGATGGCACACGCGGTACTAAAGCTTGGTATCCGGGCTTTAACAGAATTTCCATTACGTTTTAAGTGATAAAACACATTTCGATTTTGGTAGTCTTCCCAATAGTTTGGTGTTACTCAGGAAACCCGTTTAACTAGAGCATATTTGTTGTTTGTATCTTGTTAAGGAATGTTGAAAGAACAATATACTAAAGTTGGTACTTGCGTCTGCCATTAATTTGAAAAATTATGTACGGCTAAAGAAGTGTTCCCCTAATTTTGTTGAGCAGTATATATCCGACTCCCATCACATTCAAAGTGTAAAACAAATCCTAGGAACATTTCAACGTGCAGGCTGTTTATTCCTAAAAATGATTCGTACACAGTATATTTTAAATTTTTAAACTGAAATAGAGGTTCTGTATGCCTTTTACAATGGCGCCAAAAAATTTTTTACGTTTATTAAGTACATATCCGACGCCCAGCACATCAAAACTTTACAGATCCTAGTAATATTTTTACATGCCAAATGTTTACACCTAAAAATGTTTTGTAACAATAAAATTGTTATTTTTAAGCTAAATGGACGTTCTGTAGGCCTTTTGCTTCACGTCAAATCGGTATTTATGTTGATTTGTATTTTACCAAGAATTTCAGTTTTAAGTTGGGACGGCTTGTATGCCATCCCTGAAAAGGTCTGTACCTGCTTCCCCCTCTTGCCGCTCCGACCCAAAAAGCCCCCGCAGATGTCTACCCGCTTGTGCTACAATCTACTTTCCCTTGTTACAGTAGTCCCCCGTTTTAATTTTATTTCATTTTTGTAATTCTATTAGGCTACAATACTACAAAAGACTATAAAAGGCCACTCAAGCCCCCAACTTATCTTTTAGTGTTTTCATCCACCCCTTCCCTCCCAGATTCGCACCCACTAGCACTTTATCTTCATAGTTTGATAGTCTGCAAAACACTTTTTTGAAAGCCTCGCCGAGCCTTCCCGCCCGCCCGAGAGCGCTCAAAAACACGTCCATTCTCGAGCTCGGCGCCAACGCAACTCTCACCTTAACCCGTCGAACAGAGAATATAATTTCTACTACATGGTTTACAATTATCAAGGATGTTTGCATAACAACCGGGACCGACGGCTTTCCGTGCCCTCCAAAGCACTACCGATTGCTTATGCACTGTATTGGTGACCCATTCTAGTACTGACCAGCTCAGACTGTTCTGCATTGCGAATCCCGTTTGAATATACATTTATCAAATATTTTAATTCGTAATATTTTTGTAAAATTAATATTAATCACAGAAAATTGATGTCTGCATATTTTTTATTCTGTCCGTACAAGGTTATTAAAACGCACGTCATATTATTGGCAAGGCAACTTTAAAAATTCTGGGATCTGACAAAAGAATAAATATGGTTCTCCCAAAGCAAAATTTCCTCTTATAACTTCTATTTCTTATTACAGTAGAACTTCTATTATCCGTAAGGGCCGGAATCGGCGGGGGAGGGGGTCGACAGATATGTGAAATAGACGGATAATAGAAACTTCTTAAATTATACCTTATTTTCGTAGTTTTACAATATACAGGGTGTTAATAAATACATGTTACAAATGTATAGCGTACGTATGCGATTCAAAATAAACCAACATTTTAATAAAAATCTCATATCAAGAAACCCACTGTTTTCGAGCTAAGACTGGGCTTAGGAGTAATGCTCATAATTGTCAAACACTACAAATAAGGCCCATAATAATTTTATTTATTTGTCAAACACTACAATAATTACTGAAAATGATGACCACCAACTTCGATGTTAGTATTACACCTCCGAAGCGTATTACGGTACACTCTTTAAAAAGTACCAGGCGTTGTCTTAGGTTTTAGGGCCGTCTACCTGAACGCTGTAAAACGACCTGCAGCCAATGTATCAATCTGATTTTGAAACCGCATGTTACGGTGACAATAACTAACACGTCACTTGAGTGGCTTCTTAAATAGCTATGCCACGTCACACTAGCTTGAAGTTTATAGCAGCATTTACTCAGACTGATACATAGAAAACTTATTCCTAATACTCTAACACCAAATACTAATGTTTAGAACAGAAAACTGTACAATGTTGGTAAGTCCAATAAATTTTAAATGCAAATGGTTCAGAAACTAAATAATTTAAGACTAAATGATATTAGATCATGTAGCTAGTGCTTGTTTTTTTCACTATTTTAGATACACTATGTATAATTACGTGTTTATACAAATGAAGGCGGTATTAGATGCTTCTATTGTAATCGTAATTTAAAAAGTTGTATTATAAACGATAATGTAATTGTACAATGTTTAATACCCGTATTACCAAAAAGTAGAGGTTAGTTATTAAAATCTTATTATTATATAGAATCAAATGAGATAGACATTTGAAACAACTTTATTTCTCAACATAATCCCCTAAAAGGTTAACACTTAGTATAACGATGATGCAGAGCTTAAATGCAGTTAGCAAAAAACACTGGGGACCAGATCTGATGAATATGGGGGCATTTCTAAATTTTCAAATCCACCATTGTGGATAGTAGCCATAGAAACACAACTTTTGTGAGCGAGAGCGTTGTCCTGGTGGAATACAACGCCGCATTTCAATTTTCCATGACTTTTTTGTTTTATAGCCTCACGAACTTTTGATGTGAGTTTTACGTAATATTCATCAACAAGAGGAACTCCCTCAGAATCTCAAAACACTGTTGCCATTATCTTTACGGCCGATGAAGTCACACGGCCCTTTAGTGGTGGCGAGGAACCACGCTGCCACCATTTCATACTCTGCCGTTTTGACTCTGGGTCAAAGCGATGAATCCAGGTTTCATCTACATATACAAATCTTTCCAAAAATTCATCCAAATCCGTGTCTATTAATGTCAGATTGCTTGCAGCAGTGAGAAACCTGGCCCGCTTCTGATTAGGTGAGTACATTTTCGGATTCCATCGTGCGCAGGCTTTTTCAGACCCAATTCCTCGTGCAAAATATATAAATATATTTGACCGTAATTCTCCATTTATTCAGTATACCATATCATGGACCAAATCAATATGTTCTTGAGTGACAACAGTTTTTGTGGTCCAGCACCTGGTGCATGTTGACACGACTTCCTTCATGTCAACTGACGTTTCTAGGGAAAAAAATTCACTTGTCGGTCATTGCTTTCTACGATAGGGACAATAATAATTGACGATGAACCATCCTCGCATATTAAGTAATAATTGTTTAAGAGAACCTTTGAATTTAATATCAACTTTTCTTTAAACATTACTTTTGTTTTAAATTCTTAATAGGGTATTTTAACTTATCATTGGGTTGGAACTACACCAGATAGACAAAATTCTTAGTTAGGGTGTAAAATTATCTAAGAGCTTTAGTGCACAGAGATGTTAGGAAATCCGCGTCCTAGATCTCGCCCAATCTAAACAAAACAATAAACAAAAACTTATCATTGCAGAATGCATTCGCTCATATTTTGAAGTTTTTTAATTGGCCAATAATAATGCGGCATACGATATAATTTGCCATTTATAATTTTTAGTACCACATTCCCATATTAAATCATTAGTTATATCAGTCTATTGATCTCTGTAATGATTAGTGCCCTGGTTTTAATAGCCCAAATGTTTATAGCGTTTTTAAGTAATGATTGTAGGATTTTTTTACATGTTGTTTAAGCAGGAAATTAATAGATTTTTTTGTCTACATTTTTAACCTTTTACTCGTGAATATTTTTGTTTCTTTCCTTTCTCGTATTGTACTTATGACTGATGACGTTCGAACGTTAACTGTATTTAACAATGAGAAGGCTCTTAAAAAATAATTATCTAATACTCCAATCATTCATCTGAAAGCAGCATAATCAGTATTACAATTAATTCAGTTGTCATTTTGTCAACTCTTCCTGAATGTCTTTAAATGCGTATGCCCTTGAAGATGGACGTTGCCTAGTTTAGTTTCAACGACTCACGTGTGACATATTTGCAAATAACAATAAAGAATAATTTCAAGGATAATAATGTACCCACAGTATCAGATTTATGAAATAATCATGACTTGTTTTCATTATTAATCATCTTTATTTCATCATGCAGATGTGGAAGAAAATTCGTACGTTACGAATAACAGAAGTACTTCAACAACTTTGTATGAAAGCGCTCGCCGTCGACCTCCTGTGACCGTAAAGAGAAGAATGAGCTTCAGCTATGGTGATTATGGGTATGTACTGAAAAAGAAAAAGTAAATAAAGTTGTACATAAAAGCATTAAGAACCAAAGTTTTCGTTAGACATATAAGAGCAGTGTTCTTGAAACTTTTTTTAGAAAATGATGTTCGCTGCCTTCTTGAATAGAATACATCAAAGGCACATTTTTTAGTATGTTTTAAATTAGTTCTAATTATTCCATTTTATCTACTAGATACAATATTCTAGTTGCTGCCTTCTTGAATAGAATACATCAAAGGCACATTTTTTAGTATGTTTTAAATTAGTTCTAATTATTCCATTTTATCTAGTAGATACAATATTCTAGTTTTCGCAAGATACAGTTTGAAGACCACTGTACTCTACCATCATTTAACTTTTCATTTCATTTTCATGTACGAAACGTTCTCGGATTGAAAAAAATATTTAATGTAGTTCTGAAACTATTTTTATTTTTAAATATTATCTTCTTTCCTTCCTTCCACTTTGAACAGCTGTTGCTTCAATGTTGTTATGTTCTTTAACTGTATCTGTAATTCTTCGTTAAACGAAAATTTCTTTCCACGAATTAAGTTTTCACTCGCGGGAACCAGACGAAGATAAATTAGCAGAATAAAGTAAACATGGCAGCAAATGGTGCTTCGAATTATACAGTAGGTACATGCATTAATAATTTCAGAACTACTAATATAATCTATACTTCATTCCGAAAACCTTTCAAACGATCCTCGTATTAACGTTTCAACATTGTGAAATTATTCTAGTGCAATATTTAACTGAAAATCTAGATTTTTGATATTTTTGTGTAGAACTGAAGGTTACGATTTCTGTATTTAATTGCAGCTACAACACTTATCACTCAATTTACAGTAGGCTGGAAGATAGTCGAAGATCCGAGTCGGGAAGACCGACCCCAATTTATGATGACATCAGGAACAATAAATTTAAACCCAACAATTTTGGATTAAGCAACTATGGGCATCTGCAAATAGACTACTCGTTTAGCTGGAATAATCTTGACAAATACATTTATAACTAGTCCTCTTCTATTACTTACTTAACAATCTGTACCTTAGTAATGATAGTAAATATGTAGGTGTGCTAACAATGTTTATCCATTTATACACTGTAGTACAAAATATGAAAACTGTAATTCCAGGAGTATTATTTGTTTCAAATAAATAAGAATAACTGGTGTGATATTTATTTATGTAGCAATTATTACTATCAGCGTTCTGTTCATACTTTACTATAAATACTAAATTCGACTTGTGGGCAACAGCCATTCTTAAATCATGAAAAATTTAGTTATAAAATAATCGGAAAAGTAAATATTTACAATACCAACATACATACGAGGGTGGTTTATTATTTAATGTCTCTGAGATAGAAGCAAATTACTTGGATATTTGAAAAAACTTTATTCCTGAACATAATCTCCTAAAAGGTTAACACACTTAGTATTACGATGATGCAGAGCTTGAATGCCTTTAGAAAAAAAACTCTATGTCCTGCACTGCAAACCACTCATTCACAGCAGCCATCACTTCTTCATCGTCCGAAAAATGAATTCCCTGAAGATTTTCTTTTAATTTGGGGAACAGGTGGGGACCAAATCTAACGAATATGGGGGTTGTTCTAAAATTTCAAATCCAGAATTGTGGTTAGCAGCCCTAGAAACACAGATCTTGTGAGCGGGAGCGTTGTCTTGGTGGAACAGAACGCCGTTTCAATTTTACATGTCTTTATTGCTTTATCGCCTCCCGAACTTTTGGTACGAGTTTTGCGTAATGGTTTCCCGTTATTGTATGACCATGTGGTAAATAATCAACAAGAAGGACTCCCTCGGATTCCCAAAACACTGTTGCCATTATCTTTCCGGCCGATGTAGTCACACGACAACATGACAACATCTTCGGAGTCCATATTTTCTTGAGTGACGACAGTTTTTGGTGCATGTTCACACTATTTCTTTCCTAATTTGAAACGCCGCCACTAATTCTTAATTACTTGATATGACGGCGTAGAATCATCTAACACTCCGGACATGTCATCTTCTTTGGTTAACATTGTTCACCCATTCTTCTCCCATTCACTGAAGATTTTTGTAGTCCTGAGATACATAAGCAACATTGCCAGAAATTTATTTATTATACCAGTACACGGTTTTGGTACCTTTTTCTTAATTACTATGTCTAAGGTTACACTTTGAAGAATTGCTTTACAGATATAATTCTTCTTTTCCATCTTTAGGTCCTTACTTGTTTTAAGATTGTAAATTTATCTCAAAATAAGTGTGAAGAAGTTCTGCATCATCAAAGCAAGGATTGTTTTTTGTTGTTTAACGTAACTTTTTGACATAATTTCCGAAAAATAGCTTTAGTATGTTATCATTACTATACCATTTGCATTCTAACTTTACCTTACACTGAATTTAGGACATCTACTTGAGATATACATGTCATTAAGGTTTTGCACCACGTCCTCACAGAAAAAAAAAAACAGATTGAATTATCCAACGAAATGCGATATGCAATAATTTTCCATCATAACAGAAGAGCTTCCACCGGTAAAATCGATTCCTTCGAGTAAAAGTTTGCCGAAATTGGAAAAACTGAAGATAAACAACGGAGTGGTCGCCAGAAATATCCCCTGTTATGATGATGCTGTGTTAAGAAGAACCAGTCTGGTTGACAGGACCCGCCATTTCATAGAACTGACCAAATTATGGTCATAAGCTGGCATGAGATTGTATACATCCACAGTGAGAAGAAGACTTAATTTTGGACTTCCGGGGATACACGCAAGAAACCACCGTTTTCTGAGAAACTTGCAATAATGTAAACTGTTTTCCGCTATAGAAAACCACTAAATGCAAGGAATTAGTACAGTTTTATACGGAAAACCAAGAATCTCGACGTGTATTGATCTAGAAGTAACAATATACTAGCTAATAATGTGTTTTTTGATGCTTATAAATTGGAATAATATAAACTGTTTTCCGCTATAGAAAACCACTAAATGCAAGGAATTAGTACAGTTTTATACGGAAAACCAAGAATATCGACGTGTATTGATCTAGAAATAACAATATACTAGCTAATAATGTGTTTTTTGATGCTTATAAATTGGAATAATATAAACTGTTTTCCGCTATAGAAAACCACTAAATGCAAGGAATTAGTACAGTTTTATACGGAAAACCAAGAATATCGACGTGTATTGATCTAGAAATAACAATATACTGGCTAATAATGTGTTTCTTGATGCTTACAAATTGCAATAATATAAACTGTTTTCCGCTATAGAAAACCACTAAATGCAAGGAATTAGTACAGTTTTATACGGAAAACGAAGAATCTCAACGTGTATTGATCTAGAAGTAACAATATACTAGCTGTCACTATTACAATTTACTTTCGGCTTAGACCGCGTCGTCATTTGGGAACTACACCCAGCATTATCAGATAAGGACCGACCTGTAGCTTGTCTGCCTTTACAAGCATTTGCTCTAGAAGTTTGAGCCATATTTGTTCGTAAGCCCTGCCTGCCTGAACAGGACCATGTGCTTATATTAATCAAACCTTGGGGCGGACAAGGATTTGATCTTGATGTATTTTGTTTCCCAGGACAATAATACTTAATCGGCTTATGCCTGTTAGCTGTTTGTGAATTCATACAAACTAACGTTTCGCAAGACATTGCAGCTTGCATCTTCAAAGTGAATATAACACTGAACTCAAATCCGGGAAGCGGAGGTATTTAAACCTTTTTGAGCCAGTCGGGCAGAACGACGGAGTTCTGGTTGGCTGTCACCATTGGGCAAGGACGGATCCGGTGGACCGTGATCGTGTGATCGATGATGCGTAGGAGTCCTTCGAGAATAAACTACTGGAGTCCAAGCTTTACTGAGTCTAAAACCATCCTCCCTGTTTGTGTTGTTAGGTTGTTTTTCAATTCCAATTGCTTCACGTATGATACGAGGGAACTAATAAGGCACTCTGGCGAGTACCCGAGCATTGTGAAAGTCCATCTTATGTCCAGTTAAACCGGTATGTTCAGCCACCGCAGATTTTGTGATGCGTTTATGTTTGTAATCACCTTTGTGCTCTCACAATCTTAACTCAATGGAACGACCAGTTTGTCCGATGTAGTTTGAGCCACAGGAGCAAGGGATATTGTAGATCCCGGCTGATTTTAAATTTGATATATGATCCATTACGGATCTGAAACCGTTTCCCAAAGTTTCATTAGTCCTAAAGACTGTCTTTATGCTGTACCTTCTAAGAACCTGCCCAATCTTATCAATAGTGCCTTTACTGTAAGGTAGAAAAGCTAAGAATTTATTAGTTCATAATAAGGACCGCATTGATCCCTTTTCTAAATCTGGTATCTATAAAATTAATTGCAATAATTGTCTTTCGTTTTATATTGGTCAAACAGGTAGAGCTATAAACGCGAGGGTAAAAGAACACAAAAAAAATTTAATTAACTAAGACCCCAATATCAATTTTAAGTCTGCGTTCGCAGCTCATAGTATTGCTAATAATCATAATACGAATTTGAACATGGAGGTCCAAATTTTACATTTTTGCGAAAAAGGTTTAAAAATGAATTTGCTAGAGAGTATGAAAATATCAAAAGCTGTGAAAAAAATTAAAGACCACCCAGAATATGTTTTGAACGACATTATTTTTGATAATCTCCCTTATATTTTGAATGGTTTGTTGTAATTGTTGGTTTCCCGAATCTGAAGGTTATTATTTTACATTCTGTATATATTAGTCAAGTTACTCACCTTGTCATTTGGTTATCTATAACATAGGTTAATTTGTTTAATATTTTAAATATAGATGGCGTAGGTTTTGACCTAATTTCGTCGGATATTACTTCCGGTTTATCTTCATGAACATGCCCGACGAGTTTGTTTAATTCTTACTTTATTCTGTCTTAATGTCGCCCCTAATTTGGGGGTTTAGGAAATTCAAATTCAAATTAACTATCTAAACATGTTTCTATTTTACACGTTTTTATTTTGTGACCACCGGCATTGGCGGATTGGTTTAGGATGGAAGTTTAATTAGGTTATAACCACATGTTTGATTTATTTTATATTCAACTAGAAGATTTAGTTATTATTTGATGGAACTGTTTATTTAGGTAAGCCTTTAAAATTCTGATTAATGTTTTCTTTTGAAGTGTGTTTTTTATTTTATTTGTAGTCCGAGGATGGGCAATATGTTTGCTTGAAAACGTTAACGATTTGTGTTACAATATCTTCATTAAATATTTTCTGTGGGAACCGACATCGACAGTGTGTTTTATTTTATATTTATTCAATTTATCCCACTATGAGTCATTGGGACTTCAACGATATTATAATATACTAGCTAATAATGTGTTTTTTGATGCTTATAAATTGCAATAATATAAACTATTTTCCGCAAACACAGGCATAGGAGAGAAGATCGCTACGTCTCGTAAGAAATAAAGCACTCAAAGAAGAAGAACAACAGGTATGGAAAAAATAATATTTGGAGCTTTCTATACTTCCATATATATATGCTGGAAATTATCTTGAAATATATTGAACGGTATAAAGAATTAATAGACAGGGTGGGGTGGGGTAGGGGGTGTTACTTTGGTAACTACACTGCATATGTTTGTAATGATTGATTTACACTTCCATCGAGCTTGATTTATGCTTGCATCAAGCTTGATATCCACTTGTTGCAAGCTTACAGACTTATGTGGCAGGTTTGCCGTAAGTTTACTTTGCAAACTTGTCATATGATAACTAGGTATCTTGATTCAAGCTTGTTATAAGCTTGCTGGCTTACCACGACAAGCTTGTTTCAAGCTTTGCGATCTGGGTTAACTTCGTTTTTACAGTCATTTATGAACACCCTGTAAGCGAATTTCTATAGCTTGGCGTTAATTCCGCCCACATCACATAACTATAATAATTATTATCTAATCACAGGTGTGACCTAAGTAACTGCTTATCCGCCGGCGGGGTAAAATCTGAAAGTGCGCCTTCTGTCGGATAAGAAGTAAAGCCGTAGGTCCCGTGCCACTCAGTGGCGGATTAACCTGCTGCGGGGCCCTGGGCTATTAAACTTTTTGAGCCTCGTCCCATCATAAAATTAAATATACATTTTTAGGGTTAGGCCAGGTTAAGAACATTAAGAGTTTATATTTTTTATTATTCAAATAAATAAAAGAGGTGATATAATATATAAATAATAATAAGTAAAAAACAAAATTCGTTCACTTAACACTTATATGTTAAGATATTGTATAAATATACTGCTCTTTGGTTAAACGAAGCTTTTCAAGATTTGCGTTGGGCATCGCTTTTATTGCCTCATCATAAGTCAATGATTTGGTAATGTCGCTTTCAATTGACAAAATCGACAAGCAATTCAATCTCGTTTCCATAATTGTGGTCCTATATTTATTTTTTATAATTGTTAAATTCGAAAACGCTCGTTCTGTTCGCAGCTAGTTATTGGTAACGTCAAATATATTTTTAATATAGTGTACAAATTTGGGAAAATATCTATCAAATCACTGTTATATATTTCATGTAGCATTTGTGAACATGAAAGCGTGTTCAGTATTTCTTCTTTGTTTTTAAGATCCTTTTCTTTTGACGCTCTTTTTTTGTTCAATTCAGTATATTTATCTAATTAAATCAGGTAGGTCTTAAAACCTACGCAATCCGTTTTTAATCTCCTATCAATACCATTTGCGTAATAACTGATGACAAGGTTCATACTGTCTTCGTCACAATCATCCTTGGTTTTATTACCCAAGTCGAATAAAAACTTAAATTTCTTGCCCATGTCATCATACACTTTCCCTCTGTCATCCAAACATGTGTTTATAAATTTATATTTCATTAAAAATTGCATATGGCCTTTGAAGCCGTTTTTGAGGCGTCAGGGGGCCCCTTCAGCATCTGGGGCCCCGGGTTCCAGCCCCTAAAGCTCCCCCTATAGTCCGCCACTGGTGCCACTGCGATTTGTGACACCGACACGTTAAAAATCACTACTGGTGTTGGAATTACCCCAGATAGGCAAAATTCTTAGTTAGGGTGTACAATGGGCCAAATGTGGCCTAAGTGCATAGAGATGCTTGGAAAACCGCGTCCTAGCTCTCACTCTTTCAAATCATCATCATTATCGACTGCTTATCCAAAATGAAATTTAAAGAATAAAAGCTCAAAAGGACATTATTTGATAATTCTGTTTAACTTGTAATTGAAGCAAAGTTTGTTTACAAACAATTTATTAGCCGAAGGGCAATATATCTCAACAGTATAGAAATTATAAGTATGTTTTTATTATCATAGTTCTGTGTGACCAACATAGAAAACATAATTAATCGAGTTACAATGTTTTCTGATATAACACCAAAATACAAGATAAACTTAAACAAAAACAATTTTTATACATATAGAAATAACTAAAAATCAGTGAACATTTTTGACAAATACCCTGATCCAACATTAAACAATCAAGTAACTACTCTTGTGGTTCTATATCAAGTAAGTAATCTAAATTATCAGGATTGTACAGTTTACGCCTCTTAACATTCATTTTTTGTTTCGGTTGACCTACAGACACCTGTTTTAATGGTGGTACTGAAAATTTATGGTTATTCTGCTTGTTACTGTAATTATACTTTGAGGAACCAACGCTACTATTAACATTTCTTATAGCTTCTGTAGGAACATTAACACTTTCGCGTAATATTTCTGAAAATTCTTCAGTAGAAGCAAATTCTTGCTCTATACCCGCCCCAACATTCAATGGGTGATACTTGGGTGCTCCATCAACACAACTGGGTTTAGTACTGAAACGTTGAGGATTTTCATTGCACACTATAATCCTGCTCTTAACAATATTTGCAGGTGGTTTGTCTGACTCAGAAAGTAGAGTAGGTCGGGGATGATTCATTTCTCTCTGTACATTATCATTACTTGAATAAACATTGACGTTTTTATTTCTAGTGGTATTTAGCAGTTTTTCTTCAGTCAGCTGTAGCTGTTGTCTTGAAAGTCGCAAATCCCTTTCAAGTTCTTGAATACGCTAATAATATAAAATTGTATAGTAGGTAGTGAAAGTTTAGCAAGAGGAAAGTTGAATAAATTATTTATGTTGGGATATTCCATATTCAAGTTAACCAGCATTTAAATCTTCATATTCCCGATTTTAATGAATGGGTATGTAGTACAATACAGAGATACTTATGTAAAAATAAAAAATCAGGAGCTTGAGATATATGTATGTGGTGGTAGCTCATTTGGTAGAGCCCTCGCTTTCTGACTAAAACGATTCTGGCTTGGGTTTGAAACCTAAGCATTACTATGCATATTTATAAAAATCTTGTCCGCAATCCATCACACACAATTTCCCAATACTGCTTGCAACCGTGGGATTGTTATGTTCGTTAAGTTTTGCCGCTTCATAGGAATCAAAATTCTATTTTAATTGCCGTTCTTAAATTGATTGTTAATTTAATATTTTTTAAAGATTATGTTATGGGAGGTCACTTTGGCAAAGCCTCTAACTCTTCCTTTGTTCCGCTTGAAGTACTTGTGTAGTCTCGATTATGCCGGCTGAAAATAATTCTTGGAAATGTTATGATTCCCGGAAATCGCACGTGTAAAAATTTGTTCTAGAACTGACGTGTTTTTTGGATACCGGGTTGTGTCGCAGCTCTTCTCCTAATTGAGTTATCGTTTCGTTTTCTTGCGTTAGGCAAAAGAATCTTCGACTTGCGTCGGATTCAAAATATTAGCAGAGTGTCAGTTTTTTGCAAAAACAATTCAGTGAATTTGTTTTCTCGACTTGTACGGATAAAAGCGATCAAACCCGTGGAAGTTCTGTTCTTCGAGCTGTTTTAAGTAATCCTCCCGTCCAGCGGCGGAGATACTGACATCTGAAATTCTTCTCTCTCGACGTCGGAATACCCCTGTCAGAAGCGATCCAACCTTCAGGGGCGTACCAGCGAATTTTTCCCGCTTCCCGAAGATCCCAATTGTGCCTTTCTCTCTGCTCCCTACCGAACAACACTAAAGTATGAGAAATTCTAATTGTGTGGTGAAAACTTTTTCCGAGTTAAATTTTCAAGTTTCAAGTGCTGAACCTTTTTCTAAATGCGGCGTAATACGACCTTCAGTCGCCAGTTGTTCTTTCTTCTTTTGGTTAAGTAA
The DNA here is from genome assembly GCA_014611495.1 of Limonius californicus. Taxonomy (NCBI): domain Eukaryota; kingdom Metazoa; phylum Arthropoda; class Insecta; order Coleoptera; family Elateridae; genus Limonius; species Limonius californicus. The sequence continues at coordinate 22,291 of JABXWE010024691.1, read as the reverse complement.
ATTGTATTCGTAAATTGTATAAAATTGTAAACTCCGACGCCCTGGCTACGTAGATCTGTTACAGAAAATTAAATATCGCAAGACACTGACGGCGAGCCTCTTTCAGTTCGAACGATCCAACAAAATCTTATATTATTTAATCATAAATATTACCATTTTCAATGTAATCGTTATAATTTGTTGTATAATGTCAGTAATCTAAAAGAAGTTGAATTATATTTGTCGTGAAATTTACCACATCTTTTATTTTTGTGTATTTTTATCTTTGTATGCATGAACTTTGCCAGCTTTATATATAGGAGGAGGCACAATAAAGGTGAGTCCGATTCCCGTAAGCTGCTGGCTTTTCGGCCTTCCACGAGAACTGGCAATCTGCTGTGATTTGGAAGGTGCTGCCCATTAATTTGGACCTACCCTGTACACAACTAGGAAGATTTTCCTCCCGTAAGCGGTTTTCGTAAACCACCCCTACTCCTCTGGGCTAAGCTGTAGACCTTTTTCCACCTATCCTGTTGCGGGTTGACGAAGAAGCTCATTTGGCCCGTGACAGGATCTTAATGCTAAAAACCTTCTGTGGAATTTCTTCCGTTCGGATTCGACGTTAAACTGTAGGTCCCCCGTGTTTCTACGTTAGTGCTGAGGACAAACACGTGACAGAGAAGAGGCCGATAGCCAGCAGTGGGACGAAAAGGCTGTCAATGATGATGAGATATATATTTAAAGCTTTGATGTTATAGTTAAATTAGGAGTATTGTTCCTTCTCAAACGTGCAATGTTTATCTTAAATAAATGTATGTGTTACAGCAAATTGGTTGGCAATCATCAATATGTTAAGTATTTTTGATACTGCTGCTCGAAATAATTGGTTCGAGTTGCAACTGAATTATTCTCTCAGGTTTCACAACCAACACAAACGCCAGCTTCTCACAAACCTTTTCTCCTGGATCTTGCCTCGGATTATTCGCTGTAACAGCTGATATTTTTGTTCTTGCATAATATGTCCAAGATACCAATTTTCTAGTTCTGATATTATATATAATTTCATTTTGTCTGCATTCTTCTCTTTAGCTCTAGGTTAGTGATTCTCTCTTTCAAACCCCTCTTAATTTAGTTAGTTATAGTAGTAGTAGTAGTAGTAGCAGCACGAGTATAAATTGTGTGTGCAAAACCTATGGGGAAAGTCCAAAGGTTTAAGCCTTCTGAGTCTATTAGTTGCGGTACTGTTGTCCAACAGATTCACAGCTAACGTGTTTGTATGGAACTCGAAACTTGAGATATTTCTTAATAGAGAACTTAAGATTTTCAATTGTAATGTCGGTAGAACTTCTAAGCTTGAGATACTCCTAGTAGGTATCCCAAAATTGTAATCCATAAGGTCTATGGGTTTTAAAATCGCTTCATAAAAACATGCGTTGTTCTAAAGATAGCTTGGATTTGCAAGTGGCCAAGAAAACGACAAATTCTAAGATCTATTATGGGTTCCATAAGAGAAATAGATGCATGGAGAAGACGAAACAACTAGGAAATAGATGAAAAACGGGGACCCACCAATATAGTGGCAATGCTCAAGGCAGAAAGAATTAAATAGGCAGAATGGGGGATGATAGGAGTGCGAAAAAAGTAATGGAAGGCAACATACAAGGAACAAGAACTAAAGGCAGACCCCGCAAAAGGTGAAGAGATCGAGTGGAATAAGTTCTGAGGAGATTGAGAATTGGTAACTGGAGGGCAGTGGAGGACAGAATGAAGTGGCGAGCTGTAGTTAATTTGGCCAAGACCAACTTAGGGTGATGAATGCCAGATGAGGATAAGGAAAGAAAAAGACAAAACATTCACAATTCACCTTGTTGCTTTATGCTTCACCACACCACTTAGAGCTGTCTTCAGAAGAGACAGAAGAAATACAACTTTACCTGGAAACCAAATCAATTAGATCCTAATAAAAATAATAAAATTAGCTGAAGTTATAGTTCATCTATTAAATTATTAAATCCAAAGGAAACCCCAGTCTGTGATCTTATCATGACAACAATCCTAAATGAACTAACAGAACAAGGTCTCAAAATCATGAAAACTATTTTTAATGCCACATTAGGACTATGCCATTATATTGTGTGTAGTAGTAGCTCCGTTGGCAGAGCGCTCGTCCTCTGAGCAAATATTGAATATAGTTTGGGTTCGATTCCCCAGCATGACTACGGCACATAATACTAATCTTGTGCTACGACTCGCCGTACACAATTTCCCAATCCGATTGGCAAGTGTGCGGCCTCAAAACCAAAAACTTTCCCTGGAATATAACATTAAACTTTAGGGCCCTCGTGTTTATACCTTACTGCTGAGGAAAAGCACGTAGAAAAGAGGCTGGTGTTCAACAATACAATGAAAAAGCTTGTGCAATGAAAAGTTGCATATATGCTACTGAAACGTAACCCACGTAAATCGCCCAAGGAAGCAATGTTCTATTACCACTACTGTCAAAACTGTTCCTGAACAAACTAAAATCTCTTCTCTAAGACAAGCAAATGCCGATATATCAATTTGGGTTTAAAGAGGTATATACCATAATTGAACATATTTATAGTTATAAGTTATGTAAACTGTGCTTTTGAAGAAAATTAAATATTTCTCTTCAAAATTTCTAGACATCCACACAAGCCTTCGATAAAGTTTAACATTGACCACCAATCTACCACACATGTACGAGTATTATCAATTCTTCAAATAATTTTTCTGCGACAGGTACTACCAGATGAAAATCAAAATAGAAACTACACATCTACACTCTAAAACTAAGAAGTCCCACAGAGTAATGTTTGAGGACCGACATCTATGTGCTAGCTCATTTAAGAAAAATAACAGTTTTCAAATTTTCAGTATCTTTTTGATAAGGCTTTTATTTCCAATCTAAAATAATATTTCTTCCTGGTGTATCAACAACAGCTTCGCATAATGGCAAAGATTTTTTTTAAATGTATGCTTACACAAACCAGGTTGTGGGTTAGAAGGTGAATAGCAATTTTACTTGTATTATGATCATGAGAATTATTAAACAATAATTCTATAGCTAGTCTTCAATAATGTTATGAAAACCAAATCGCCATACCAAAATATTTATTTTGAAGACTAGCTATTGCACTATTACTTAACAATTTTCAGGATTGCAACACATTCTCATACTGGGAGTAGCATCATCAGCATCATCATTATTGGCACATTCCCAGAGGAATTCAACGTCGGAGCAGCAAACGAACCTGCTGATTTGTATTTATAGTTTTACTTAGCGATTCTAATGAAATACCTTATCGTTTATTTGCAGTTTTTAAAGTATGACTAAATATTAGTGTGTTGGACTTTGCTGACAATATTTAAATTAAAAGGCGCTTAGAATAAAACAGTTGTCTGCTTATAGGTAAAAAGTTGTACTTTTGGAAAACTGTTTTTTATTATTTAAAAAATGTGTGGTACGATTTTATGGTTATGTCAGAATTTCAACACGTTTGTGTCACAAACATTTGAAAATAACATGGGATTAATCTTAACATTATTAATGTAGCCGTTTAAAAATTTTACAGCGCAAGTATAACTTGGGGCGCATCGATTTTCTGCTAATAATATTCATTTTAGAAAATAAAAGTTGTTTTTTGTTGAACTATTTAAACAGTTTTTGAGCCATGAGGTTACGGAAGATGTTTTAAGTTCGAGTCTTGTGTTATTACTTTTTACTGTAATATTATTAACTTTTCGCGGTGAATAAGATTCGAAGAAAGGCATCCAATCTGTGGAATTAAAAATCAATGTTTTAAGGTGGATTCAAGGGCGTATCCAGGGAGGGGGGCGCTGCCACCCTTCCAAGGTGGAAAAAATTTAAAATAAAACAGAAAAAATATAACCAACCAATTTCTGAAAATTTAATTAATAGGTTGCTTGTTGGTATGTCAACATTTTGAAAGAAACTAATTACGAAATAGAGACCCTCGCGCCATCTGTTAAAAGTCATAAGAACTACAACCTGTACGTGTATTTTACACATAGCGGTTGTAGTTCTTATGACTTCTCACAGATGGATGTATATGTATAGTTAGCTCGTGGCAACCAGGAGCTTTCTAGAATAATCTCGTGTCATTTCACGACGCATCAACAACGAAAATATTCCAGAAGCTATTTTCCTCGTACATATATAAGAGCGCGCGCATTTCGGTTAGAGTCAGTGTAATTAAGTTACATTCACGCAAGGGACAAAAGTGTGTGCAATTTTTGTGACAGTAAATTTTGTTGTTTCGTGCCGTCTACTTTATTGTACAAATTATACAAAAATGGATATTAGAAAGTTTTTTGGTGAGAATGGTAAGTATTGACGTATTTGGGTATCTACGTTTGCATGTGTTATGCCGCGTCCACGCCAACGTTTAGTATAAGAATAAGATATATTTTATTTTTTGCAGAGAATTTAAAACGAAAGGCAAGTACCAGCACCGGCAGTAGCAGGAGCGATGAGGGCAAGGAAGTACAACCACCCTCTGCTTCCGACACTGCGACTGCGAGGCCTTCTTGTATGGTTCAAACCACGCTGCCAGACAGTGAAAGTAAAACTGAAGACCATGATCGTCATGAGATTGATATTGGAAATATCGTCGGCCTGGGGTCCAATATGCTGGATGATAAAACATCTTCTGGAAAATGGCTGGGTAGCTTCGAAGAACTACGATTTTGCGGCAGATGCCAAACCTCAAGAGGAAATTCAATTACTAGTGGCTGGACACATATTCACCATGGTTAGCTTACTCAAGGCGTTTCAACGGTGCTTTCTGTAAATATTGTGTGTTGTTGGTGGAGGTTCTTCCACCATCAGACCTTTTACCAAGTACAAAGACATGCAAGATTATTGCAAAGCACATGTACGTACAGACCCAGGGGCATAACGCTGCAATGGAATCTGCAAAATCGTTCATGGAGGGCTTTCCAGTGGACATCCTACTTCACCAGTCTTCGCAAAAATTAATAGAAAAATAAACAAAGAAGTACTGTCCTCAATTGTTCTCTGCGTCATTTTTTCCGGTGCACATGATTTACCTATCAGAGGCAAAAATCTATATGAAGGCGTACTGCCGTTTACGCATCGAAGCAGGTGATTGAAAATTAAAACACCATTTTGAGCACGGACCGAAAAACGCGTCATACCGATCACCTATCATACAAAATGAAATAATTGATCTATGTGGCTCTACAATCAGGAAACAAATCGTCACAAGAATTAAGGAAGCTTACGCTTACAGCATTCTGGCCGACGAAACCGCGGATATTTCGAGCAAAGAACAGCTGTCTATTGGATTACGTTTCTTCAATGAAAGGGCTAACACAATCGAAGAAGAATTTTTAGGCTTTGTAGAGCTTGAAAAGCTTGATGCCAAAAGCATTGCCAAAACCATTGAATATTTTGTGACAAATTTGAACCTAGATCCTGATAAGTGTGTGGGGTTAGACTTCGACGGATGTTCAACCATGTCTGGGGAAGAAGGGGGTGTGCAGGCGATCTTGAGGCAAAAGTACAATAAAGCCTTGTATTTCCATTGCTCCTCGCACAAGCGAAACCTTGTTGTGTACGACTTAAACGTTATCCCGGAAATTCGAAACTGCGTTGGAACTATCAAGGAGATAATAATATTTTTTCGCGAGTCCGTTTACGACGCAAGCTTATTGCGAACATTCCTAAATTGTGTGAGACTAGATGGTCGAGAAATACAAGAGCATCCGTGTTTTTAAGAATCACTTCGTCGATATTGTTGAAGCATTAGACATTAACGCAGCAACAAGAAAAGATGCATATAATGCAGCGGCGTGCAGATCTTCATTTGTTGTGTCAGTAGCATTAATGCATTAATTGCACAGTCAGCTAAGCGAGCATCGGGAAGATACGGAGAACGTCACAGCTGACGTTTTGAAAGAAACAAGCGACATTGCAAAGCATTGACATAACCGCCACTCGCGTTGGTTGCCGAAAAATGCATAGAAGCAACTCTCCAGCCGCAAAACCATCCGAATTTTGGAGGTCTCTAATAATTCCTTACTTTGATTCCACCGTATCATCTTTAGAAGTCAGATTTTCTGCAGACAAATCGCCTGCATTTTCATCGACACATTTCCATCCGAGTAACTTGAGAGATGTTTCATTGAAGAAATGGAATGAAAGTACTTCATCTTGTGCAACTTTCTACAATTTGGAAGGCATCGAAGGAGAAAAGGAATTGTGGTTCAAAATGTGGAATGAGGTAAAAGAAGCGCTAGATATCAACGAGGTTTTAAAAAAGAGCGAATTGTTTTTTCCAACCATTAGAAAGGCACTACTGATTTTGCTTTCACAGCCCTGTACAACAAGCACTATTAGTGGAAGCTGTAGTTCGAAAATTTGCAACTAATACTCGCGCAATGCTATTTAAAAATAATTTTATAAAATAAATAATGTATTTCTTTTGTAATTGTGTATTATTGCATGCCCCCCGCCATGGACCCCCATCTCCATGAAAGAAGTTGGATTCAGAAAGCTGCTTGCCCTTCCATTTTGAGAGCTGGATACGCCCTTGGGTGGATTAGTCCCTCTTTTTATATACGGCTGTGCATCTCGCCAGTTTTTCTACTTTTATCCACTGCTTTTTATTTCCAATTTATCATTCCTATGTTACTGTTATTGATAACTTCATACAGCCATCTGCTTTTAGGCCTACCCTCACATTCTACCTTTTACCGCTCTCCACCTGGTACTTTTCCTTATACCCTTGACAACACTTCTTTCAATGTGACTTAGCCAGCTAATGCTCATTGCTTTAATTCCGCTAACAATATCTTCACCTGCGAGTATGGGAAAGAAAAATTGTCAGTCACCTTCTAACCCACCACAACCTTATTCGTGAAAGCATGAACTAAGAAAATTCTTTTAACCTTTTATATTGCTGTGGTAATGCGCCAGAAATATAATATGTTTATTTTAAATTGGGAGTGACAGCATTGTCAAGAAAGTAAAAAAAAAGGTTTAATTATTTTAAACGAGTTACCACATTGAAAAATCATGAATTGCCTTTATCAATCCACTGTTGTCATCTATAAGTGGCTGCCTCTAATGTCAGATTTTGTTTCAATCATAAGCAAGTATTTGATTTTTAAACAAAATGACTTAAGTTACTCCAACAAAAATATTGCTTTTTTGTTCCTACAGAAATCCCACAATTGTGAAAGGATATATTCTACACATACACAATTTTAACTTTTCAATTTAATTATAACGATTTTTGAGAAATCAGAAAAACATTTCTAACCAAGTAGGTGTAAGTTTGATAGGGACATGCAAGTTTAAGAGGTGACACTGCTCATAATTTGATATGTCATAACTTCAAAGCTCTTAATATTTCAAGATTCCCGTATTTATATTTTTTCATATCTTTATATTCTTCTGCATATCCATGAATTGCAATAAAATCAGTGATAAAAAGCTTTAAACAATGGTTGATTTCATATGGAATAGAATGGAAACCAATTCGAACAAATGAGAATAACACCTTCTTGGCAGAGTCTATGTCAGAACCGCTGCATGTCCTAAAAGAAAAAAGTTCTTGTCTCATTGTGTTACATGACTGAACTGAATCATGTAATTTTTTCGTGAGGTCTCTTATTTGCAACTCTAAATGGGATTCCATTTCATCATATCGAATATCAGCTGAGGCTTGTTGGGCTGCTAACTCATTGCTAAATTCACTTTCTGAAAATAAGGAGTTACCTTAAATAGTGACTTTGCTAGATACAGTATCAAAAATGGCTTTTTACGTATTTTTAAAAATGTCTGTTTTTGGTTCTCATTCCTTGTTTCTAAAAGCTTCATCTGTTTTACAAAATCTTCAGTGATTTCATTTTTTTCCCATTTACACTTTTCCACAAGTTCAATCTTTTCTTTTTCTTGTTGATTGCATCTGCCTCGGAGTTCATTGTATTTCTCTGAAAATGTGTCGCATTAGCTGACAAAATGAGTTACTTACTTAAGTTTTTATTTAAAACTAAGTATTAAAATTTAGCTTACATTATGTTTACACACTGTCCATTATAGTAGAAATCACTGAAATGCAAAGAGTTAGAAGACTGGTTAAAGTGATAAAACTTGTCTACTTAGGAGTCTACTTTTAGAGTAAATTTGAACTGCATACATGTAAGCTTTGTTAATATAAGTAATAGATACACATGAATTAAATATAACTGTGCTGGGTGAATATTTTTGGCATAAGAGACTTTTTAATCTTAGATAGTCATTATAAGCATTTTATATAATGTGCATATTTTAGGGAAATCAAAAATAGGTTTAAAGTACACTCGAAATAGGCCACATTTGTCGCATTTAACCCACCTTCTATGTGTTATTATTTCAGGGATCCTAAGTTGTAGCTGCTATTATAGACAACCTGTACATATTCTTCAACCTGGTGTAGTCTAAACTTGAACCTAAGTTTCACATCTAAGGAATGTTACAAATTAATTGGAATATTAATCTTTAACTAACATCACCTACACAGTACTTTAATATCATTGTAACATCAATTACTTGTTAGAAAGAAATGGAAATAAGTGATATAAATCAGGAAGAATCTAAAAGAATAAAAAATTCAATTTTATTACAACCTATTTTTCACAAAATAACAGAGAACTACATCAATTCAAAAGATTCTTACCAAATTTAATTAGAACTTTAAAAGTGATTTGGAAAGTAAAATTAGAAAGTGAAATTGGCAGGTATTATTGAAGATATGGGAAGACTGAAAACGACACTTTTATAATTAAGATACAAACAAGATTTGAAATGGGCTACAAATAACAACAGAGGATAATTTGGTGACACAGGAGGTGACACACAGATAAAAGAGAAAGAATAATTTTTGGTAGAAATTTCGACCACATTTCTACAGAAAAGCCTTAAATCCGTTACAGAAAACAAATCCCACTAATACCTTTCAAATTCACATATAACGAGTAAGCACTATCTTGATGTTCGGCACTGCTCGAAAAAGTTCTCAGCTGTTGAGTTAGCTTTTGCTCAGACTCCTTTAAAGTTTTTATTTCTTGTGAAAGTTTGCTCACAATAACCTCTAAATCCTGCTTTCCTTGTAAAATCAAATTTTGTTGCTGGAAAAATTATGGTAAATAATTAAAATAAAACAACGTAATCATAAATTACTAGAAAATGTAATTTTCTATAACTTACATCTATGATCAATACAGAATTTGCAAAATGTTCTTCCAAATCACCAAACTTAAGCAGTCCCTCCATTATTTAAAATTGCCAGAATTTTTTATTCAAAAATAACTAGGTGGCATTATAAACAAATGACGCACGCGCGTGATGGTTGCGCCACCATCCTGCAACGTTGACCAATTTCATAATTAAATTATCATAACTTTCCAAACTCTCGTAGATGTTTTGATTTTTAAATCTAATAGTTTCTATAATTTATAATCCAATCCAATATTTATTTAAAACTCTCTGATTGCTGCTTTTCTAATTAGAATAAAAATCAAAAATTATGACGTTAGAAGTGGTTGCAACCTGGCAACATCGGATGACGCGTACACAAGCGCATGGTTCCGCTTGTGCCAAATATGTCGCAATTTAAAGCAATGATTTTCAAAGACTATCGTAGAACAAAGATGAATTTCTCCCTAGTCCTTTCTTTTAGATCCTGCAAGTTGTTCGTTTTATACATAATTTTGTCTTACGCTTTAATTGTCGTAGACGCTACAAGAGTTGGCTAACCTGTACATGCAAATGTTTGTAAAGTCTATCCAAAATGGAGCGCCATTGTACTAACCTTTTAGGCGGGGAGACGTAAATTGTTATTAATAAACATTTCTACGCCATTATCTACTCGAATTGTGAAACTCGAGCATCTACACTGCAAGATTCTGTATTGGAAATCAGGTAATATCTCGTTAGCGTGATTTTGTGATGATTACATGGTTTTCCAAGTTGAGGCATTCTACCAGCAATAATGGCTTCGTCTCTTGCGTAGTCATTGTTAAAAAATGTAGAATTTGCTTTGAAAGTGCCTAAAAACTATCACGATCAATAAATTCCTTTTATTTTGTTTCCAATTTTGTAGTGTCAACTTGACAATTAACACCTAACCAACAAATTCAATAGCTTCAGCTTTAACACTAATCATTGTTATGTTTTTCAAGACTATCCCAGAGTTCTGATTACGTCTATCATTAGAGCGACATGGAAGATGCTTCGGATGATCCATTAACCTCTACTGATACTATGCCTGTACCGCTGAAGAACGGCGAAGTGTTACCCACACAAGAATCCGAAGTTGCCAGTGAAAACGAGCCAAGCAGTGATCTTAAAAGTGCTAAAGTAAACGGTGATACAAAAGTGGACGACTCGGATGCAGTTGATAGTTCGGATTGTGATACTCTAGTGATAGATGAGAGGCCCCAGAATAACCGAAAGCGCAAACTTCTTTCAGCCGAATCGAAAGGGGGATTTAGAGGATTTAAAAGACTAAAAAGTGAAAATGAGTATGAGCCACCTACAAACCCGTATTTCAATGAATCTCTTTTTGAGTTAACCGAGTTGCATCAGAAGAAAAATACACATTCCTTAGATAAGAACTGTGAAGAGAATTCTAAAAGTGGGGATGGTAATGATATTCAGGTAAATAATAGGTTCTGTGTAAGAGTGACAATACAATGTTGAAGTGGTAAGCAATTCAACTATGCCTGTGATTTAATTGAATACTTGTAATAAGGGAAGCTTTTAATGATTTCTAGTTCTTATCAGTTTTGTTGTATAATGTATACTAGCTGAGTCATGTTCCTGAATATTATGTGAGGTAGCTTTTTAACCTTGTTTTATCAGTGAGTGTGAGGTTTGATGTAGTTCATAATAGTTTTGATCTAGCATGACAGGAATTTTTCGGTTTAAAACATAATTATTAAACTTATGCAGACTATATCATAGCAACAACTCTTCAAGGATCTCCAGGGTGGTAAGAGATAGAAGGTAGGTTAAACAACATAGAAATTTCCTATTAGGAGTGTAGTTTGAAACCATGTTTGTTTTCTTCAAAATATACATAGTGAAAAGCTCAGAAAAAGAAATAGAAAAATACATTAAAGCAAATAGTTGTAAACAGTGGTTATAGCAAATAGTTGGAATTGCCAGTTCTTTTTATTCAGAGACACGGCACGAATTAAAAGTTTCTTATAAAGCAGTTTTTCTCTTTTTGGCATACATTAAGAAAACCCCCCATTAACAACAACAAATGAATACAAAAATATGGGAAATAAACAATTGGATACAATACCTTGTTTTTTTTTCTGTTTCTCAAAAGCGATGGACCTGTGAAAGCTTCATAATAATAATGATATGATAGTTGATCTACTTATTTTACGAACTATAGAGGTATTGAATAAAATCACTTTTAGTGAGGACAGAAACTAAAAAACAGTAAAAACTTAAGATTTATAAGAAATTAACAATCAAACTACATATTTACAATTGTCAAACAATTATCACATAGAAACCTGTTTATGTGCAGTCGTGTTGATAATATTCTTATTCTTAAAAGTTATAAGTGACAGATCATCATTAAAATATAGTCAACTTTTTTATCGTTATAGAGATTTGCGCTTCCTTACTGCAAATAAAACATCAAACCACAAGAATTTCATGTTTTGACAGCGGCGGTTGTACAGTGCATCTGTTTTGTAAGTTTTCCCTTGTTGCTCATTTGTTTTTGCTATTGTTAGATTTTCATATGGCCAAAACGAAATAAATAGACTATCTGTTAAGGAAAATATTAGACATGCATGATATTTAAAAATATGTATCTTTGTACTATATTTCTCAAACAAAATAAATGATAATTTCAGGGTATCCAAAAGTTAAAAAATTGAGTAAATTTAAAATGTATTCTATACATGAAGTAGAACAAATGTTGTATATTCTTTCTTATTTCAGGAAATGGAGTAAATTCCCCATTTTATTTTTATTAATTAGTAGTTGTTTTTGCTTTTTGAGTTAACGTTTTAGAGTTCACCTATTTTCAGTAAATTTATCAATTTTAAAGTTACTTTTAAGATTTATAATTGGGTTTTGATATAGATTTGCTTTTTGCATTCTGAATTAAATTTATCAATACTAATCGCTGTCAAACTTTTAAAATTTTTATGTGGCTTAGGAGTTTAAACACAATATTGTGTGTGAAGACAACTGTCGTGCCTAAAATTTTTAGAGCAATGGATTCTCTCTCTTTCTTTCTCTAGACATGCTCATACTATCTTTTTTCTTTTATCATAATGACGGTAATGTATTCGCAATAACACAAATTGTAAATAAAACACTTGCAATGGGTTTGTAATTTTTATAAAGAAAATTGTACTTAAAATACTAAGTGTTGGTGTAGGATCTTTGAAATTACGTCTATTTCTCTCAAACAATCAAATGACTATTCTAAAAGTATTACTAACAAGAATCTACCGGCGACCGGGTGGCGCAGTGGGCGAGAGTCCGCTTCGCAACCGGTTGACCCGAGTTCGACTCCCGTTGTGGCCCGAATTTTAATTAATTCTGGAGCAGCGGGAGTGACTCGGTAGCATAGTTGGGGGGGTTTTTACAAGGGTGGGGCATGTTAGACTCGTGCATAGCGCTACGTGCGCTGATCCGAGGTAAGCGGGGTGGGATGAGAATCGTGGAGTTGCTATGGCAACTCCACGATTCTTAAAAATAAAAAAAAAAAAAGAATCTACCAACGTTTTAGTTTAATGATTTTTTAAATTTCACACGAAACCATTTACATAATAAAAAAAATCACTAAACTGACAAATACCAATCCATTTCTACATAGTCCACATATTTTTCGGAAATAAAAAATTTAAAGTACACACACAACTTTTATCAAATTTGTTAATTAAATTAAATTGACCTTCAATCTCTTACCATTCCAGAAAGCTTTGTAGAGTTGATATTACAACAGTTTTGAGAAAAGGGCAGTAAAATACAATTCTTGATATTAATTAAATTATATTTTTTAACTGCTTTTGCAAAATACATCGATTGGTTCTAATGTTAATTATTAAGTAAGTACAATATTATTAATAATTTCAACAATTTTTATTTCATTTATTAGTTTGATGTGTTTAAACCTGTTGAAGTTATTAAAGAAATATAACAAGTTGTGATATTAATTGAATTATTTATAGGTTGCAAAGGACACACCAAATCCATCGGCAGCAACTGCAACACAATCCAAAAAGGCCACTGGCAAGAAAAACAAAAAAAATGGCAGCCCTAAATTACGTGAATATGCTCAATATTTAGGCTTGCAGCCAACTGTTCAATTTAAGTGCTCAAGGTGTGCCCAGTCAGGGTTTCCATCACTAGCTGTGCTAAACGATCATCACAAACAGTGCAGGGCACTGGGGCCAATCACACCCCCTGCCTCATCAAACTCCTCATCATCTCCCTCAACTAACTTCCGTGTAACCCGTAAAGTGTTTCTGTGTTCGGCTTGTGGAACTTACTATGAAAACTGGAACCTCTTCCTCCACATGCGCGAAGTTCATAAACGATTCATTTGTTTGTACTGCCTAGGGATGTTTTCGCTACCGGAAAAGTTATCTTTACATTTAGTTTCTAAACATAATTGTGTGCCAAGCCAGTTAAATTCCGAAGAAGACTTCTTCCAAGCCTACAGAGAGCCCTGTTTTCTTATGTGTTGCGACTGCGAGAAGGTTTTTAGTGAGCGTGATAATTTTTTTGGACATAATTGTCTTGGTAAGCCAAATAGGAGCGTTAGTGATAAAAATAAAAGCAGCGCGAATACTAATAAACCTTTAGGTAATCAAAAACTAGTAGTTAATAAAAATTCCAAGCAAGCAAAAAGTAAAAGTTTTGTTGAACATGTAACAGGGGACATGCCCCAATCAGAAACTCCCATTTCTACAGAACAGGAAACTATGGAGCCTGTTAATTCAGATAGTAACACATTGGAGCAACAAGATCAGGAAGAATCAAAAAGTGATCAAGCTCAAGTAGAAGAGAATAATAAAGACAATTTAGAAATTAACGGTGAAAATAATATAGAAACCAATTCATTACCAGATACTCAAAATCAAATGGAAGAAGAAGAAGAAGCAAGTGCTGAAGTTTCCAATAATAATTCCGACGTCACGGAAACGAGCACAGAAGTGAAAGATGTCGAAATTGAAACGGACCTGCCAAATAACGAATTAGACACGACTGAATACAATCATATACAATCCAAAGAATCGGCGTCTGAGGATGAATTAGAAGAAAATGCAAGTGAATTTCGTTCAAAGCATGACTCAGAATCGTCACTAGAAATGGCAACACCAAATGATGACGAAAATCCTAATTCATATGAGCATCCTGACGAGCAAGAAGATGAACTTGATGAGACTATTAAATCTGAACCAGAACCCGAGGAAACCCGTAAGGTCCCAAAAGTAACCCTCAAGCTGCCCAAATCTATCACAACAACTTATGCTGAGCATGAAGATAGCGATGGGAGTGACAAATTAACCATGGAATTGGATTCCATGGAAGCGGAGGGCGAAATGGACTTCAATGCTGATGAGAGTGAAGAAAAAGAAAACAAGGACTCCTTGAATATTTCTGAACCATCAATGGTTGTGGCTGGAACAGACATACCAATAATTGAACTTGAACTGGAGCAGCCCCTAGACAAATTTGATATTCAAATTTTGCTACAAAAGTGTTTAAAAGCTACTGTTCCTACTTGTGTTTATTGTAATCATGCGAGAAAGATTGCTGTTAACGGTAAACAGCTTGGTTTGCATGCAATAGCAGAGCATCGTTTCTCGGCCATTGTTAACAGCATCACAGCCGAGGAGTTGATACCCGAAAGCTTTGTTATGAGGATAAAGGAAGGGTTGCCCGAGCTACAGGATGTTTATTTTAATCTAGAGTCGACCTCCACTGATGAGGGAATAACGTTCTCTCATGTATTCGAATGTTTTCAGTGTCGATATGCCACAACTGTACATAAAGAACTCTACCTACACAACCGAAAAATGCATGCCAAAACAATTCTTCTGTGTATTATGTGTAAATCGAACTTCTATAGCTATAGTGAACTTATTTGCCATTTGTGTCCCGGACTCTATGAACTGAACAATGATGTCAGCTTTCGGTGCTGCATGTGCGTCAGCGATGACCTACCTTCGGCCTTTAGGTAAGATTTAGTAAATGGTATAAACTTTTTTACGTTTCATGAAACATTCTGACTAGATTAGGTTTGGGTAAAGTTCAGTAAAGTTGGGTTACTTGAAGTTATGTTGGATTAGTATAAGTTAAGACGAGGTACATTTACTTAATTTTAAGATTTGATTAGGTTCGATAACCATCCAATTAAGCAAGAAATGCAAATTAAGTGTCGTATCCAAATACGGTAATTGTCGAATTATCAATTTTATCGTTTACTTTGCGGTGTTATTTAAATTTTTTAACGTCTGATAATCTAAAACTAACTTTAATCTAACCACATATAACCTAATCCTGATTTAATAGAGCAGAATACTGCCTTAAGTAAAATCCAATATGAATACTGGAGGATACAGAAATATTTCCTACAAATTAAAAGTGAATGTGCAGTATGTATTTTTGTAGTATAATTTGCTGTGAAAACCAAGAGAATATCAAAAATATTACTATTTACTCATAAAATAGAAATAAATTAACTTTGCAATACATGAAAAGTAGCTTATTTAATGGCAGGACCTCACAAAATATAAAATTAAATATGCAAAAGTATGTGGAAAACATTTCCAATTGAGTGAGTTGTTGCTATCTCATAAAAACTAGACAATAAATTGCATTATACCATTTAATTTACTTCTTGTACGTCTTAACAATGCTACCAACAATATGTTGAAGGAAAACCTGCCATGCTCAGTGATCATAATAATCCAGAAATTGGGTGCTGCCATTACAGATAGGATATGATCAATACAGGGACATGAAGAAAAGAAAAAGAGCTAGTCTGTGGAACAGATTAATTGCAAGAGATATAAAAAAGAAAAATGAACAGTTATTATTTTTTAATTTAGTTTAGTTGTGAATCAGACAGCTCCTTCAAGCATCCTAAGCACGGACCCAAAAGATTGGAAGAGGAATCTATTAGCATTCTACAAATGATATTCTTACACAAACTGATATAACAGTGCAGAATCTAACATCAATATTTTTGGAATTAAGGCTGTAGTAGTTACTATTAAAAATTTGGAAAGGAAATCAAGTTGACTTACAACTCTAAACAGTGATGTCAATAAAACGTAAATAACAATAGTACACAGGATATCTTATTTGGGAAGCGATTTCTATGAATTAAAAATCTATTATTACAACCTACTTTAACACATTAACGGGCAGGAAGTAATCAAACTTTTAAAGTTTAGTCATATTTTAAAGATTTTATCATTTGGTTTTGATATTGGTCCATCTGATCAATCAGTTAAATTTATTCTTTTTCTAGTACAACGTTTAAATGATTCATCATAAATAGTTTAGAAAGCACTTGATTGGAATGGCAGGATAGAATACTTGTGAAATAATACTCCAAAAAATAACAACCAATAGTAATTATGATAACTTCACTGTATGTCTCCCAGCAGCCATTTTTAAATTACCAATGTCACACGGTTCTGTAATGCTCTATTTTAAGATTAGTTCGAGTTAAAAAAAAAACATCAATTTACCAAGAAATTTAAATTAGGTGCCATAGTTATGTAAGTCCTGTAATCCTGTAATCATATTAATTCCATCCTAAACTAAATTAGGTAATTCTCTAACCTTTACTACTTTGCATAAATTTAAGTTACCTAATTTCACTTAGCTGAACTTTACATTAACATCAGCCTGAACTAACTTAAGCTTCACACAATGACACACGCTTCTATAATAAATAACCCAACCACATACAGTAATGAATAATTACATAGTGTGAATAAAATACAAATATTACAAAAAATTAAAATATTCATATGGAGGAACTCGGAAACAAATGTAAGTGGTCAGTTTAAATGGGCTTAACCACTCTATACAGGGTGTTTCGAAATTCGCGCCCACGGACTGTGGGGTGGTGTTATGCGACAAAAACTAAACAAAAAGTTTCTCTACCATTTTTCCATCAGACCACTATTTTACGAGCTACTGCTGTTTTAAAAATCTGAAAATGGTCGAAAAGGGTCTTCAATTTCAATTTTAAATGTTTGATCAAGTGGTTAAAATTAATCCATGACAACTGTCAGAAAACAAAAGATAGTTCAAAACAATTTATTGTAAAAAGTTTGATGTTTACCTTTTCTTATCGTACAATTCAAATTGCGAAATAATGGCTGATAATTATTCAAATCGAGAATATTACGATATGCTGATGGCACTTGGGGCTTGTAATAATCGAGCAGGGCAAGCGGTGCGTTTATACGCGGTGCGACATCCTGTGCGGCGGCTACCAGATGCTAAAGTTTTTAGAAGATTAGAGGACCGAATTCGTTTAACGGGAATGTTGCAGTGCCACCACGTGTAAATGCTGGTCGTCAGCGTCTACATGATGATGTAGCTCTTGATTTGATGAGAAATGGTTCCTCAAGAAGCACTAGGTGCGTTGGCAGAGAATTAGGAATTAACCATATCCGCGTGTGGCGTGCCCTAAAACGTGACCAACAGCATCTGTATCACTGTACCAGGGTGCAACACTTGCAAGATAATGATGGTCCAGTTCGATGTAGATTTTACTAATAGCACCTCAATCATCACGAACGTGACTTGAATTACCGAGATTCCATTCTCTGGACGGACGAATGTTTGTTCACACGCGATGGTATTTTCAACGTACACAACGAGCACCTTTGGGATAATGAAAATCCACATTCAACAAGGATTAGAAATCACCAACACCGCTTCGGTTTAAATGTATGGGGTGCATTATTAGGT
This sequence comes from Limonius californicus, assembly GCA_014611495.1. Taxonomy (NCBI): domain Eukaryota; kingdom Metazoa; phylum Arthropoda; class Insecta; order Coleoptera; family Elateridae; genus Limonius; species Limonius californicus. The sequence continues at coordinate 4,278 of JABXWE010024691.1, read as the reverse complement.
GATCGACTGGTAAGACATTTAAGCGTAATTTCCTGTTCTTTTATTTCTATCCATTCCATCCCCTCTTTTTAGTTCATCCACATTTTTCCGAGTCGCGTAAACGCACAAAATTATTTAAATTTTCTGCAACAAGATGTCCCGGAATTCCTAGATGATGTAGCTCTAAATGCACGCCAAAATATGATGTTTATGCACGATGGAGCGGGCCCCCATTTCGCGTTAATTGTACGTGACTACCTCGACCATTATTTCCCTGATCACTGGATTGGCAGAGGCGGTCCAATTGCTTGGTCGCCTCGTTCGCCCGATCTAATGCCATGCGACTTCTTTTTATGGGGTTACCTAAAATCGTTGGTCCACAAAACACCAGTGGCCAATCTGAATGAGCTGCAAAACCGCGCGTTCCAGGCAGCGCGAGAAATAACACCGGAGATGGTACGCAACTCTGTTCGAGCAGTCCAACGACGTATTGAAGCTTGTTTAGTAGCAGAAGGCGGACATTTTGAACAAATGTTGTAATTGTACTCGTCATAATTATAGTTAGTACCTTTTTTGTTTTTAAAAATTTGTTATTATTGAGTTTAACCAACTGATTAAACACTCATAAGTTGAGATTCAACACTTTTTTCCGCGATTTTCAGGTTTTTAAAACCGCGTTAGCTCGAAAAATAGTGGTCTGATGGAAAAATGGTAGAGAAACTTTTTGTTTAGTTTTTGTCGCATAACACCATCCCACAGTCCGTGGGCGCGAATTTCGAAACACCCTGTATAACTATAGGTATAATTAGGACCCAACGCATGGGTAGGATAGTACATATAAAATATACATATTTTTACATTTAAAATAAGGGCCCTATTTTCTATGTACATATAACATTTGTCTTTAAAAATTGCCCCAAAAGAAAATTGTCAAATTTGTTAAGCAAAATAACTTACATTGGTAGTAAACATGCACAAATCCATACAAATTAGTTCAGTGTGTAGAAATAAAAACAAGATTGTAATGATAGTCTAGATACCTATCTTTCAGGGAACAAGCATTATTCTTGTGCCATATAAATTTGAAATAAATGTAATATAATATAAGTGCTTTTTTGACAAATAATATTTATCAAAGGTCCCGGGTTGCGCACATTCGTCGCCCGTTCACGTACGATCAGGAGAATTACAGCAGCGTTGCCTCCAGTCAGTACTTGGATGGGTGACCCGAAGGTTGCGTTAACGCCCCGCGAGGATTGATCACTATGACCTCGGTGGTCTAGTGGTTAGCGCATTCGCCTTTAGATCCGAGGGACGCGGGATCGAACCTGGCTGAGGTCGGCGAGATTTTTCTAGCGGGGAAAAATCTGAAAATGCTCCTTCTGTCGGATAAAAAGTAAAGCCTTGGTCCCATGCCACTACGATGTGTGACACGTTAAAAATCACTACTGGAGTTGGAATTACCCCAGATAGGCAAAATTCTTAGTTAGGGTGTACAATAAGCCAATGATGGCTCCAGTGCTTAGAGATGCTTGGAAAACCGCGTCCTAGATCTCGCTCTTTCAAATCAATCAATCAATGGGAGAATAGATCAACAACCCCCCTTATGGAGGAGGCCCTTGCGGGCTAATAATAATAATAAAATATTTATCAAAAAATGTGTGGTTACGAGGGGGTATTGATAAGTACTTAGCCAGAACGTTCATAAAGTCATTCTAAGCCATTTAAAAAAATCTTTCTCTTGGTCTGCAAACCACTCCTCAACGGCACATATTGCTTCGTCATTTGTCGAAAATCTTTTACCTTTCAAATGTTTTTTGAGTTTTGGGAACAAATAATATTCCGACGGTGTGAAATCCGGAGAATTGGGCGGGTGGTTAACCAATTCAAAACCAATTTCCTCAATTTTTGCAGTGAAATCAACGACTTGTAAGCAGGAGCGTTGTCTTGCAAAAAGAGCACACCTCTGGCAAGTTTTCCGCGGCGTTTTTCCACAATTTTATTACGTAATTTAGTTAGCAACTCAGTATAATATGCTGCCGTGATAGTTCTACCCCATTCCAAATAATCTATCAGAATCATATCATGGACAGAATCAATGTTTTCCGAAGTGGTCACAGAAATTGGTCTTCCAGGGCGGTGCTCATCTTTCACATCTGAGATTCCTCTTTTATATTCCGCAGTCCAGTTTTTAATGGTGGCGTATGAAGGACGCTGATTACCTAAGGTTTCTATCATAACAGCAAAAATTTCTTTGCCCACTAACCCTTTCAAAAATGAATATTTAATAATTGAACGAAACTCGATTTTTTCAAATTCCATCTTTTTCTCAGACGTGCTGTTTTCAAAAATTCACAGTTTGATCATCGTTCAACTTATGGATGTCAAACTTTGACAACTTATTTATAAAACGTCATAGTTGTAACCATAGCAAGCATATTCACTTTTTTTTACTAGCAACTTTCCAGGCTAACTAGATATCAATACCTCCTCGTAGTCAAAGTCCACCAATATATCCAGTTTTTTAAATTAGTGTTGTCCCATATTCATGGTTTAATTGCTTTGATAGGGCAAGATCGAGGACTCGGTTTTCCATGCATTTCTATGCACTTAAGTTCTTAGCTTATTGTAAAAATATTAGCTAGCTGGGGTAGTTCCAACACCTGTACTGATTTTTAACAGCCCACCAAAATTGCAACTTTTTTTAAACGTATCATCCCAATTCGTAGCTAATTTGTACAGTAAATCAATAATGGCTTCAATGCATATAGGTGCTTGGAAAGCCGCGTCCTAGATCTCGCCGATTCAAATTAATAACAATATCCCAATTTCCATGGAGTAAATCCGAAATTAGTAACTTAGTTGCAATATTTGGTGTGCAATTCTAAAATTGAAACGTATGTAAAGTATGTGATAAAAATAATTATTGCTGGAGTAAAAAAAAAATCTGAAATAAGCACTGAAGAGGTTGATTATAAAAAAGTCAAATATTGTAACCTAACCTTAACCATCTTAGCCTCTCAGTTACAGTTTAATGGTGATATTCGAAAAAAACCAAACAAGAAAATCAACATGAAAAATTCCTTGGAATAAATCGCTAAAAACAATTGATGAAAATAGGTCACTTACTCTAACTTAACGTGTTGTTAAACTTTTGACTCACTTTTAATATATCTAACCTAGCCTAAACTGTTAATAGAGATATTTGGAAAAATTTATATACCATTAACCGAACCCAACTTATTTTCTGGTGACTTCAGTAAATCCTTTCAAAAGATTACAGTATTTTTCAAGTAAAATACCATTTTTACCTTAACCGACTTTCGATGGATGAAATATTTGAATCTAATTTTAACTTACAGATTGATGGTTCACTTACGAAAGAGACATCATGCCTGCGATGTTTGCCTCGAATTGTGCCATAATCAGTCAAGGCTATCCAACCATGTGTGGAAACATAAGCTGCATCACCTTTGTTACCGTTGTGGTATAGCTTATCGAAATAAACCGGACATAACTAAGCATCTCTTCTGGAAACATGGCACTGAAAGTGTTTTGTGCAAGAAGTGTCTGCAGAAGAAGTGGCCACACGTCTACCACTTTTGTATTCCCCCTAGCAACTTTACATGCGAAGAGTGCAACCTCAATTTTTCTAAAGCCGTTTCCCTGAAGGTCCACAAACGCCTGCATAGTGACGAGAAACCTCATGCTTGTGCTTTTGAGAATTGCATGGAAAAATTTATATCTAAGAAGCTACTGCTTAAGCATGAGTTTAAGCATCGCGAACCCCCTGAGGACAGCCTTGAGAAGAAAAATGCACCTGTTAGTGAAGATGCTGACCCACAACAAGTAATCTCAGCAAGTGTTGACTCTGAAGAGAAACCAGAGGAAGTTGTCAAGGATGAGGATGCCGAAGATGCTGAAAAACCAAAACCCAAACCCAAGGTGGACGTTTATGATTTACCTGAACTTAACCTTTCGGAGAGTGATAGCAGCGACTCTGAGGATGAAACACCAAAAACTGAGAAGAAGGAAGAACCTGTGTTAGAGGTGGAAAAAATGCCAGACTTAGAGGTGACTCCATCTGCTGAAGATGATAGTTTAAAGAATGGAAAAGTAATGGAAAAAACTGAAACACCTGAAGGTGCTACTTTGGAACAACCTGCACCTGTTTTGGAAAATATTTGGGATGATTTCAAGAATTACCAGGCGAGCAAGGAAAAAATGGATACATCGGGTGCAGGAAATGATGCTCCTGAACCAGAAGAACTTGACCTGATGCCTTCTACTTCTCAACAA
>JABXWE010024690.1:0-14283 GCA_014611495.1 Limonius californicus | reverse complement strand
TCCTTTGACTCGTGTTGTATTTACCGACAACCGATGGAAACAGCCCGAGTGCGAGTACGAGCATACACGTAGTGCAAATGCCTTGCCCCACACTACTCGCGAATGCCTATATTTGCGAATATTCGCAATGTGTCTGGGACCGGCTTAATACACAAAGAATGATAGTCGTACACAGTGCACGCCGCTTATTGGAATCACGGATAATGTTATCATTGGGATATTGTATTCACTTTCGCGAAGAATGGGAAACAGGTTAAACATTATTTATACCTACTAAACATGATTTCGGTTTATGTTATCAGCTTTATCGTAGAATTATTTTCGTCCACAAGCAAATACACTTTTTGTTTGTATTTTCTAGTTCGAAGGGTACCAAACCTTCCGCCTCCTCTCGTAAATTAATAGCCTGCAGGATGGTTGGCAGCAGCTAGCTTAGTTCTATTCCAACCCTTTGCAATGACTGGCGTAAAAACGAGACGTAATTTAAGCCAGAGTAATGCAGCAGCTCAATTAAACATTTCGCAACCAAATTTTGAAAATACGTGTTGTGATAGAAGATGCCGCTAAGAAAAATCACAATTTAAACACTAAAGGAAATCGCTTTGGAAATGACGTTCAAATGCAATCTGCATTGAAACTTTGGTTCCCTAATATCACGCGCGTGTATATGTCCCGTTATAGCGCGAGAAAGTGGAAGAACTGCAAAGAAAAAAAAAGAAAATGAACATTATGCAACGGAAGGATGGTTTCACCAATTATTATTATTATCAATCGGTTATTGTTATCAACAACCCCGACTCCCGATGTGATCACATTAAGGGGCGTGCTGTATTAACAAACCACTAAACGGAATATCCAATTGTTATTGTTTGTCTAAGGTATACAATAACAATCTTCTTCTTCTTAGCGGTGCCGTCTTCATCATTGAAGGTTGGCAACAATTTGGGCAAAATCGTTTCTGTTCTTGGCTGTTCTTATTAGTGAATTGCTGCTCATTCCTGTCCAATCCCGAATGTTCTTGAGCCACGAGTAGTTCCTTCTACCTGGTCCTCTCTTCCCTTCTATTTTTCCTTCCATAAGTAGTTGTAAAAGTTCGTATTTGTTGTTACGGTAAACGTGTCCAAGGTAAGATGTTTTTCGTTTTTCGCTTCTCATGTTCCCATTCCTTGTCGGAAGCCGAACTGTGAATCGTCGAGATCGGCCTCGCATTGTCTATATACACGCTGTTGCAAGATCTTTAAAAAGAGCTTTAACACATTACTCATTAGACTAATCAGTCTAGACTAATCGCATTTGTTAGCATTTGCTGTTTTTGGTATGGGAATGAAAATTGACTCCAACCACTCACTGGGCAAGACCCTTGTTCTGTATATAGTATTAAAAAGTTGTACAAATATTCCGATGTTATCTTCTTCTACGAGTTTGAGGAAATCTCCATATACTCCGTCTGGCCCCGCTGCTTTTCCTTTTTTTTGTGGTCTGGAGTGCTCTGATTACTTCTGATTTTATAATATCTAGTCCATGACCGGATGAGCCAAATTCTTCCTCTTCTATTCTTTCATCACTATACATCTCTTCTATGTACTCCTTCCATGCCTCTTTTAGTTCTAATTCAGTCATGATAAGTTGATTTTGCTTATTCAATAGCTTGTTATTGAATTTTCCGCAAGTCTCTCTGACCATCTTGTGCACATTGAAGTTATCGTGTTTCCCTTGTGCTTCTTCTATTTCGTTGCACCTCTCGTTCATCCAATGTTCTTTAGCTTCTCGAATCTTTCTTTGAATTAATCGTTGTACTTGCTTGTATCTTTCAACGTTTATATTTTTATATGTTCTTCTTTCTTCCATTAAGTTTAATATTTCTGCCGTGATCCACGGTCTCTTTTTATTCATTATAAGGTATTGTTGTTTTCTAGTATACTGTTTTGAGTAGATGTTAGAACGGTTTTTATTTTATCCCATGTACTTTCCACTTCATTAATAACAATCATCCAATAACAATCGGAAAGGAAAATTAAGAACTAGAAATTGATAGAAGGATACGACAAAGATGGGTAGCATATGGAAAATTAAAAGATATATTGACGATGAAAATACCATATCACTAAAATCTGAACTATTAGTGCATACTGCCGGTGGTGACGTACGGAGCGGAAACCTGGGTCCTCACAAGAACAATAATTAACAAGCTACAAGTCCATTAAAGAGCTATAGAAAGAAAAATACTCGGAATCACTTTGAAAGACCATAAGACTGACACTTGGATAAGACAAAACACAAAAGTAGAGGACGTCATTAGAAGGACAGCGTCATTGAAGTGGGAATGGGTAGAAATACGTGGCCAGAGGAGTAGATAAGTGGAGCGGGAAAGTGATTAGATGGAGACCATGGGGCGAAAGACGAAAAGTAGGTAGACCCCAGATGAGATGAAGCTACGATGTCAAAAAAGTAGGAGGATTAAACTGATATGAAGTCGCGCAAAATCGTGTAAATTGGAAAAACATAAGGCCTATATCCAGAGGCTAGAAAACGGCTAACCTAAGAAGAGAAGAAGAAGAAGAAGAAGAAGAAGAAGAAGAAGAAGAAACGGAATATCTACTGATTATCCATATACCAAAGATTGGTATATCTAAATCTTAATAAACAAAAACATGCACGCATGCCCATCCTGCAATTATAAACATTCGACAAACGAAAGAGCTTTACACGCAAATTTCTTTGCAATTAATTGGGTTGCATAACAATATTCTTTTACCTGAATGATGTACCCAGAGAAATGTCTACGTGATTTTTTTGTTCCAAAGGTAAAAATAGGGATTGTCCTGTTACATAGTAATCCCTCATTTCACTTCAAAGTTTGAGTCTCCTACTATACTGAAAACAAGGTTATTTAAAATTAATGATGCATTTAGACATACTTGTAGTATAACACACACTTTAAATATAATTGAAAATAAAGTTAACTGGTGTGAACATCTATTAAGAATGCCAGAAGAAAGATTACCGCAAGGAGGAAGAATATACTGACTGAGAGGAAGAAAAAACAGAGGAAGACTGAGGCAAAGATAAAAGCCGGACAGAGTAATCCACGAAGAAGAATAAGAAAAAGATGAATGTTTAGAATTCAAACCCAAGCCAGAATCGACGTTTTACTCAAAAAGCGGGCACTCTGCTAACTGATCTCCCACCATATTTTGTATTATGAAGATATAATAATTGTTCTTTTTTCATTTGCTACAGCCGACATGCACTAAGAATGATTGCTGCTTTTTTAATAGTCAAAAACACCACGAAGTACGTGCTCACGGTAAGCGGAAGCCAACTTTAATTTAAAAAATTAAAACCATAAAATTGTAATGTAACATCTCACCTTTCCCTATCGCGCATCTCTGCATCTGCCTTTTTTTCTGCCTCTGACTCTGCTCCTGCTCTTGCATCTGCCTCTGCCTCTACATCTGTATCTGTCCGTGCCTCTGCTTCCCCCCTTCTTCTTTCTCTGTCAGTCTTTCTCTTACGCGATAATAAAACAACAGTGGACTATGACATTTGACCTTCATTCATTAATTATTAAATTTTTTGTAGGATGCAAATGGATCATAGTTGCTCTCTGTAGTAATTAGCAATTATACTAATACTAATGATATCAACGTATAACAAGAAAAGCACCCATTGGTGTATTCGTACTATAGTAAAAACTCAATAAGTGAAAAACAACAAAAAAAAAAGTATAGCAAAGTTTTATTTAATTCAGTAAATGTTTATAGTTGCCTCCATATACTTTCTTATATTTTCTAAAATCCATCTTCGAACTCCTGTAAGCGAGTCAGTTGTAACTGAAGTACACGCTTTAATTATTCTACTTTGTAGAACATGCTCATTTACTACCAGAGTTGGGTATACTATTTCTTTGATTATACCCCTAACATAGAAGTCTATTAATAATAATAATATCGCAACTCCTTCAAGGCCTTGGATGCACATTGCACAACTCCTCTTCCAATCCTATTTTCTCCAAATATATTACTTAAGTAGTTCCTAACAATCCAACTGTAAGAGCAGGACAGCCATCTTTTTAATTTTTATTTTTATTTTGGTTACCGTTCCATTTGTACATATGTTGGGTTGCTTCAACTACTTGATGGGGGACAACTTAGCTGACCCACCCTGTTAATAATTTGTTTATAAATTTAAAAGCAGTCAAAGACATTATTATAACCCATTTTTAGGCACATGAAAAATATATGTCTGTTCCGTAAAAAATGTTAAGGATCGTCAGTGAACCATACTATGTACAGGGTGTATAAAACTGCCCATTGTGGAGAGCTATTCGGTTTACAAAGATGTGTATTATATGAGATTGTTACAGTAATTTAGTTATTACTTCTAGAAGTAGTTAATTAATCGAACTCTATTTAGTACGAGTCGTATCTTACAAACTGGCGTTTACTTTTACAAGCAAATAAAATAAAAATATGGTAATTGCTCTTAGTTGTCAGTTGTACAGTTACAATACCTATTGCTTCTAATTTATCGTCATTAAGTTGCTAACTAACTTGAGCTATACGAAGCAGATCTCTAGAAGAACGAATTTTTGCAAGACAAAGTTTAACCTTTCGCCAATTCAATCGAACCGGTTAAGCAATTCCAATTAATAAAGTTGTCCGCTAAAAAATTGCTTCCGCATCCAGATCAATGCAAGTGCAACGACAGTATAATGTGAGAATATGACGTCAACATTTGCAAGAATGAAACGTCATTGATTAATTTAGTTGTCAAATTAATATTTTATCGTAATAGTTTGGTGCATTTTACTATGGGGTAAAAAATAGGTTTACGTAAGCAACTTGATAGACTAAACATGACTGGCGGAATTCCCCAGCAAAAGTTAATCGGTTTATCAAATTGATTTCTGCTCAATAATTATAAATTAAATATCCATATATGTATGGTTTCTATCATAGAGATCATCAACGTTAAAGAACTGACCTTTACAAAGAAATTTTTATAATAGCAATACTCTATAGTACGTTTCTTTAATCAAACAAGGAAGTGTGTTGAATATTGCTATCAAAATCATGTGGGTTAAATTCACACGTTATTTAGCTTGATGTACAAAGCATCGTTTGCCACTCTTCAACCAAATGCAATTCATATAAAAAATCGTACGAGTGGCGTCGTTCTATCGTCATGTGGAGTCATACGGGTCACGCGTCTGAACAACCCTAATAACATCCTTAAACACCCTTATGCGGGCCAAAATACCAGTCACACACAAACTGAAGGGCGTAAAATCTGCACCCCAACCCTCGATATAGATAAACAATTCCGACCATTAAAATTACTGAACTTTGACGCGGCGTCATTCATGCTTGAATTTGTTAGAAGGGCGAATAACGTTCGATGGTAATCAACAATTAAGGAGTGACGGTGGACATTCACACAATGTTAACTAATCCAAAACAATCATGAAAGTATTACATTCCAATGCAGTAGGTAGGTAAAATTCAATTACCATTATTACTTCTTATGAATTTACTGTTACTATACTTTGGTATTCTGCGAATATAGAAAATAATACCAACATAACTAGCAATGCTTTCATATTCAAAAGAATGTTGAAATTATGAAGTAGTGTAATTATCAGGAAGAGGTATTAGTATCAATACAGGGTGACTTCTACACAATGTTGAACGTTGATTTTACGAAGTAGGCAACATTCAATCCATCCCACAAACAAATAAAACTTTAGAAGTGTTTATTATCAAAATAAAGATTAAAGAAACTAGAGCAAATTGCAAAAGAAGTACAGGAAAGCCAAAAAAGCAATTGAAGGGCCAAAATTCGGAAAGATTCTCTGATCTATTCGTTGTTATATTTCTTTGACACATTCTGATTTGCAATTCAGGCGTTTATTGCGAAAACCACATATGTCACTTTTTTCAATAGAATTTGCAGTGTAATATTGTAGATGGTGCTTTTATTTACACTACACCGATACAGAAATTCGCACGGCTAGAATTAAAGGTGAACTATAGAAACAAACAAATTCTTAGCGTACAGATTGGTCCAGAGTGCAGGTAAATAATTACCTATATTAAGAAACAATGCAAAACAGTTTTTCAGGTACCTAATAAGAATGAACAAGCTATTTGGCAGGTAATAGTAATATTACCAATGACTACTAATAGTCTAATACAAACATTATCACTAAAAGTACTGGACTAGAACACGAACCCTACTACACAGAGAATGGTCGCCTTCCTGCAGGACACTGGATTACTGAAGAAAATTTAGTTAAACCTTTTATTATATTTTTTATTACTATGTACTACTACTTAAAATGTTCCTAACTTGTACATAACTTAATGTTACATTGCTAATAACCTCGTAGTTGAAGCAAGCTAAAATTAAAAAGAAACATTATCACTGTGTATCATTAGGACTGATATCATTTCGTGTTCCACGTTCCACGACAACGAAGAAGTCAGAAAGGACCAGTTCAAAAAGATAGTGAATTAGCTGATGTAGAACATGAAGCATACAAAGGCGTACCCAGCGAGGGGTAGGGGGCAGCCCCCTCTAGAAGAAAATTCGCATCCCGCTTCCCCACACAGACACCCGTATCAATTCACTATCAGTTTGAAGAAAGCCAGAACGTGTAATCAACATTGACTAGAAGCAAGTGTATCTAGAGCCATCTCAGAACTATTTCGCCGTTCGCCGCTATTCTCCTTGCACCCGGAGACGCCCGATGGCTCTGGATTTTGAAAGCTTTCAATAGCGTTGTACCTAACCAGTGTTGCCATTGCTACGGTGATTGCCGTGTTCTACGGCAATTGGACATAAATACTAAAAAATCTACGTAATATGCGTATGTATCCAAACGGTACCTGTTATTTTTTCATTGCTCAAGCCACAAACTCAATCTTGTGGTGAACGATACAAACGTGGTAAAGTTCTTACGCTGAGCAATTTTCAGTTTCGGATTAGCGCTTTATTTGCACAGCACAAACTGAACGCATTTCTGTCTTTGTTATTTGCTTGCAGATTCATATTTCCAACAAAGACGCATGTCGCAGTAACATCTGCGAACGAAACAAGACTTACACTGTACGTATAACGTATTCTGTCGGCTGACACGTTTAGTAGAAAGAAACAGAGATACTTGAAGAATCTCGCGCAGATGTAGGCAAGCGTCACTATGTAAATCTGTTTCCAGCAGTATTTAAAATGTTTTAGTGGTTGATATTATTTTAATATATTATTTTATTCTCTAAACATACCTAAGAGTTTTTATTTACAATGTTGTTTATACTGAAATTGTGAAAATTGATAAAACAGGCGTAAACAGTATGAGTAAAACATACAATAATTTAATAACGAAGCTGTACGTACCACCACTGTAACCACTGTTGAATATCACCAAGAGCAACTAAATTAAATATAACACTATGTAATGTGCACTTTTTTTTATTAATGACAGGTTGTCTTTCGTTTGCTGCACTATTTTCCGTATGGTGGGTAAACTTATTTTTAATGCATCTCGTTTCCGAACCGCTACAACGTCGCGTAATGGACCAAAATTGTCTTTTTCGCGCGTAAAATAATCGAATAGATTTAACACAAACTGTTGACACTGCGCATTCAAAAATTTCCGGACATTTCTAACAGCGTTTTCTTTTTAGAATAGCTAAACACCAACTAACATCCAATGTTGAACAGGCTGTTCATAACAATAGTGCTACGTATATTAGTGAAAATTTAGGACTTGTAAAAAACAATTTTAATTCAGATTTTTAGAATAGCACTTAAGTTAGGTAGAAGGTACCAAATTAAGCCAAACTGCGCTTTTGTCGACCCTCAACAGCTTTTACACATCTGGTTGTCATAATTTTGAGCGGATCTGGGACGGGATTGACAAAGGTTCCGACATTGTCGTCGAAATAGTTTTCGCTTCTCAGTTCCCCAAGTGTATGTTTTACCATTTACCATTTTCAAGAATACATTCCAGCAACTGTAATTACCTATAATTGGCTGTATAACAAAAATGCTATTAACTTATCTTCAACCTCGTAATATCAATTTCCACAATTTCAGTAATAAACAACATTGTAAATAAAAACTCTTAGGTATCTTTAGAGAATAAAATATTATATTAAAAATAATATCTACCACTAAAACATTTTAAATACTGCTGGAAACAGATTTACATAGTGCCGTTTGCCTACATCTGCGCGACATTCTTCAAGTATTTCTGTTTCTTTCTACTAAACGTGTCAGCCGACAGAATACGTTACACGTACAGTGTAGGTCTTGTTTCGTTCGCAGATGTTACTACGACATGCGTCTTTGTCGGAAATATGAATCTGCAAGCAACTAACAAAGACAGAAATGCGTTCAATTTGTGCTGTGCAAATAAAGCGCTAATCCGAAACTGCAAATTGTTCATCGTAAGAACTATACCTGAAATTAGAAGTACTATTGCCACTATAAAGGATACAATAAACTATTTCAGGGAATCGACTGCTCGTAGAAATTATGCTCCCAATCTATCACGAATGTGTGAGACGAGTTGGTCAGAGAAATATAAATCAATTCGAAAATTTCCCAGAGCTTGTGAATGCGCTGGAAAAATTATCCGCAGAGGGACATTATGCCACAAAAACATTGCAATCAGCGGTTACGAAACCATTGTTCATCGTTGCCTTAATTACAATAGCAAAATACTCGGCAGTCTTGGAACGAATAGTTAACACCTTGCAAGCAAAGACCATGGATTTAGAACACATTACAGGAATCCTTGGCCTATTCAAAAAGACCGTAAGGACGCAGATCGAATCACTGACGAATTACTTAAAAAAGCACAAGACATTGCAATGGAATTGGAAATAGACATTTCTGTTTCTGGTCTTGCTCAAAAGCTAAAACACAGGAGCAATCCTCCATCAGACAATGCTAATGAATACTGGCGACGTTCACTAATTATACCATATCTTGATTCGTTAAATATTGATTTTCCCAAGAAAATACTGCAGATTTTGCGTTAACAAAATTACATCCTTTATACACGACCAAAGCTAGTACTACAGACTTACACAAGCACGTAGAATTGCTAAAAAATGTTTATGAGTTGGATGATGTTATTGGAGAACTAGACCTTTGGTATAATTTATGGATGAAGAAGAATTTACCTGAAGATAAATTAAGGGATACAGAAGTCGTTGATGTGTATAACGAAACCAATATTTTTCCCCGCCATGAAAAAAGCACTCTCAAGATAGTAACCCGCCAAAAACCAATAGAACATGATTGTTCACTTTTACACTAGTAATGATTTATTGATTAAGAAATTTACCTTAACTTTCACTTTATTAAATGTTCTAAATGTTGACCTCTAGCATCCATACAGAAGTACAGGTTTTGTTGAAAACCGTTTCAGACTTTCTACGGCATTGCTGGGGTAATTTGCTGGCATTCGTTGTTGATCCGTTGACGCAAATCATTTAGGGATTCTGGCTGAAAATCGAGTAGTGGGAAATGAAGTTATGGAAGTTGCACTTTTGGGTCACGTCCATCTCGATCCTACTTTAAGTACCCGTAAGTTGCCAATAACTGCTGGCATATCCCCTGATGGCATTTAAAAAGCCTATAAATTCCATCCGCATAAAATCCACCTTGTCCAAGAATTAAACGAAGATGACTTTGGTAGACGTTTGCATTTTTGCGAGAGTATGAGTGAATGGATAATTAATAACCCAAATTTGTTTTTTAACATTTGCTTTTCGGATGAGTGTTCGTTTTTTGTGAACGGGATTGTTATTCGCCATAATTGCCGCTATTGGGCCGATGAAACCCATACATATTCCATGAATTTCACACTCAAAATTATCAAAAATTAAACGTGTGGGCTGGAATTTATGGCGATCGCGTTCTTGGTCCTTTTTTTCTACCAGGAAATCTAACAGAAGAAATGTATTTGGATTTAATACGAGATCATGTCGATCCAGCAATAACTGAAATTATGAAACAAAATTACCGTTACAATGTGAACGAGTTTATGTTTCAACAAGACGGAGCACCTCCACACTATGCCCTTACTGTTGGTCAGTATCTGGACGAAACATTTCCTGGTAGGTGAATTGGCCAAAGAGGAGCAGTGGAGTGGCCTGCGAGGTCACAACATTTAAGCCCTTTAAAATTCTTTTTGTGGAACCACATAAAATGTCGACGTTAACGGATCAACGACGAATGCCGGCAAAGTACCCCAGAAATGCGGCACAACGTCCGAAACAGTTTTCAACAAAACCTATACAACTTTATGGATGCTGGAGGTCAACATTTCGAACATTTAGTAAAGTGAACGTTAAGGTAAATTTTTTAATCCATAAAACATTAGTGGTGTAAATTATGGTGAAGCTCACCACCCCTAGAGGTTGCAGTGACAAGGTTGAAAATAAACGCATTTCATCTTAAATGCATTTTAATGATCCTATTAGAAAATGCGCGAATAACTGATGATAGATTTTAGAAAAGAACTTACATTAATTGTTTTCTGTAGACTTCTAAGTACCTAATTAAGAGATAAGTTGTTAACATAGTCATTAAAATCAAATATTTTAAAGTAATTTTTGGAAACTATAATATAGCTCAGCTTCTAGAAATAATTATTTTCTAGGGCGATACAGAACTACTTCACACCACTGTAAATACAGAAAACAAATTATTAGTGCTCATAATCTCCTTGCCACCCGGTATAATAACCTCAGACGCATGAATGATATCAAAACGAATTATTCCGAGACAACTGCAGCAACCATTATACGCATTATCTTATTTGTTCTCTGTCAAATCTATTACTGACCAAGACTAAATTCTTTGAAGAAAATAACATGCTATAGACACTGGAAATTCCACTACCCGAACAAGGTGACAGTTCGTACTACGAAATTTGTTTGCAATATATTTTTTTACAATCACACCTCAAACCTACGTGTTAATAGTATTACTAGAAATATCTAGTTGAAGTGACTTAAACAACAAGCATATTATGTTCGAACGTGGGGAAATTTGAAATTCTAGATTTCTTTTAGAATGTTTTGCAAATGTTTTATCGGACATTAACGTTCAAAAATGTCCGAAACCCAGTTCCTTAAATTATCAAACATGTTTTTAAGCTTTGCGTGATTATGTTATCAATGTCTCATATTAACACAAAATTAACTGATACATTTATCAAGAACCAGTGGCGATACGCTGTAAGCATCCAAAGAGTCATGGCACGGCCATAACAAACCAACTCCAATTTTACTTTTTTTTTTAATTATAAACACTATTTTTTACTCATTTACTATTTTTAAATGTAAACAAAGCTTAACTAATTTTTGGTTCATAAAAATTTACAACGTGCGATGAAATAAATGAGTTAGTAATAGAACGGCAAATGAGCCAACCAAGCGATGGCGGCACAGAACATAGATTGTAGCCGAATGTCCACGGGTGTAGAGGGGAAGGTGGGAAGTCGCGCTTTACACATATAATGTGAGCTAGCTGCCAACTTACTCCTTTATCCGCTTTTAGTATAAATCACGCAGGCAACTGTCGCACATCGAAAAGAACCGCATCATAAATAAAATAAGCAATATTTTAAATAAGCCCTTTTTTACATATTCGCTCGAGGAAGAGCTTGGCATAAAGCAACTAGCACTTCTTTATCCGCTTTTGAAGAAAAAGTAGATTAAAACTGAACAGCAGCTACTTTATGAAATAGAAAAATTGGGACTGTTTCTGAAGTTGTTTCTCTTTTATCATTAAGTTTACAAGACGAAATACGTGATACTTTCCACGAAACACTAAAACGTTTAAAAGTGTAATAACAATATCTATGTCTACATCCGATACGACGCAATGTTTCTAGTTGACAAAAGAAAAATTGGCGGAGGAAGAAAGACATACAAAGTGCCTTAGGAAAACTATTAGCCGAAAAAATTATTCTTAATAACACCGAGAATGTTAATAAACGAATAATTGACTTATTTATGCAAAAACTAACGTAGAATGGATTTTATATAACGTGCAATATAATAAACATTTATGTGTTAATTACTGATTTCTACGAGGAAAGCAGAGCTACCCACATTACCAAAGTTAACCCTGACTGTCCACAACATGATCATTTCTTAACCTGGAAAGGTAACTTACTGGCGTTCTTTGTACATCTGTAGTGGTTACCAAAACTACAGTATCCGTTACGTGCAACTTAAAGTTGAGAAATAGTTATTCTAAATAGTTAACTTTAGCGCAACCAAAAAGGTTGACTTCTGACTACTTTTCAAGTGCATCTTATACCCGCATATAGGTTTCGGTTACATGCTCAGTAACAAGTTTTAATAGTTAACAGAAAGATAATTGTAAATGCCCGTTAAAAGATAACCATTATAGTTGATACTAGTTGCACATACTGTTGCAAATAACTAAGTATGTTGCAATTGGGTTTTAAAATACTCAAGTCATTTTAGCTATTGACCGTTTATCTCATTGTCCTGTAATTAAGAAAATTATTTACGACGTGATCCTAAATGTAATACTATTATTATTTATTTATCTTTTCTGCAATTACTTGCTTACAAAAATGAGTAAAAATATAGTATCAAAAATATAAATATTGGTGATTAACCCATAATACAATAAATCATATGACGTCCAAAAATATTTTTTGTTATTCTTTTGTCATATTTCTTGGTTAGCTTTTGGACAACCCTACGTGGTTATAGATAATCTTTTCTTAAGTAAAATGTGACAGTTAAATTCTTGTGGCATTTGTTCAAATACCTCCACAACCCAAAAGAAAGAAATGAAATGTTGAATCTTCTAGAATCCTTATAAGTTATTCATGGGTACTTACGTTGGTTGCCTGTCATTCGAGTAGAACCGAATTTACTTTAAGCATTATGAAAGGTATAAGTAAAATAAGGGATTAGCAATTCCATTCCATTACGATTATTTAGTATTATGGATTTAAAACAAAATTTAATATCCGGATAAGTGATAATTTTGGTAATTTATAAATAAAATTACAATACATGTTAAAATAGCAGAAAGTAGAACGGTCCACAATGTAAATTAGTAAGGGTGGTGGGCGGGGGTGCTGAAAAAAAAACCCGGAAAAAACCCTGGAATAAAAACACCCGGAATATAAACCCCCAGGAAAAAAACACCCTTGCGAACATAAAATTCAGAAGAAAGAACATTAGAGAAAGTTCCTAGTAAATTGAGCCATTCTTTATTATTAGTTTAGTGTCCTTTTTTTACAGAGTGGCAAATAATTCACGTTTCTCCGATCACGAAATCTTTAAAAATGGATAGTGTAGTACATATACAATATAAATTTATTATCTATTGATTTAAACACATTACTTATTAACTAGTAATTTACGAGAAAACAGATACCTACAGTCTAATTTTGTGGCTAATAGCATTTAAAAAATTGTCTAGCTCCCGTTCACCTCTGCAGTATATACGTTTAAGCCGTGCTTGCATTGCGTAAGCAGGTCTTTTCTTTCTTAGTGGCAATCTTGCCAAGTTCGGTTGCACCAGTTTTGTTTGGTGAGAGGCGAACTGAATTGAATTGAATTGAATTGAAAATACGTTTATTCAAACTCTTAAGATATTACATGTCATTTATTTGTTATTAACTTAAAACTATGGCGCTGGACCGTTCTAGGCGTTGGGCCTCTTCACTCCTGGGCTTCGTTGCTTCATCTTCTGGGTTGGCGGCATCTTGATGGGCTGGTGCTGGGATGGTGGTTGGTGTGGTGGCTGGTTGGTCTGGGCTGGTGTTTGTAGCTTCTTCGGGTATCTGTATTGTTAAATAAAAGTGTAGTGTTTGCTGTTAATTGGAGTGCTACAATGGTGTAAGAGGGGGGTAAATGTAGTGTATCCTGAAAAAATTCCTGAAAAAAAGAAAGTGGGGGTGTGGCATGGCCGTACGTAATTGTACGTGTACCACATTGGGGGGTTACACGGTCACGGAGTTAGTCTGTTCACCTCATTGACAGTGGAGTATCCTCCACTATCTCAATGAGGATTCCAGGGAGGTCGGGGTACACGGAAGATAGGAGAGCAGTAGGGGGTGTGGGAGTTTGCTCCGGGGTTTCCTGGGCACACGGTTAACTGGCACGAGGTCACGGTTTAGGGGTTTGTGGGAAGCCATGAGAGTTTCGTTGGCGATAGGAATGCCTTGATGAAGGGTGCGAGAGATGTACTTCTGCTGAAGGACTGTGAGGC
>JABXWE010024689.1:0-32371 GCA_014611495.1 Limonius californicus | reverse complement strand
CTACAGTTATGCCTGTTGACTTCTCCGTTCAAAAAACGTACACTCATCGCTGAAACAGATATTGTACAGCAAGTTCACGTTGTTCAATAGATTATTAGACATAATTTCGCAAAACTGTAGTCTTCAATCATTGTCGTCTTCGTTTAGTTCTTGAACAAGTTTTATCCTGTATGGGTGAAATTTGTGCTTTTTTAAAATTCTCCATACACTGCTTGTTGAAACCCCCGATGCCTGGGAAAGTTGATTTGAAGATTGATTGTTATCCATTGCAACGTGTCCCAAAACAGCAACTTCAACATGTTCATTAATAATTGGTCTTTCTGGTTGATGTTTTCTGTTTGTCACTGAGCCAGTCTCCATGAATTTTTGCATCAACTTTATAACATACTGGCGAATGAATTTTTTGGGATGAATGTCATTGAACGCACGCGCTGCGGCTCATGCACAGTCGTTATTTTTGAAACAAAAATGCACAATCTCGATTCATTCGGCAGTGGTGTAAACTATGTTGACACTTTTATAATATTCAGAATGAACTGAATGTTGACTGACAGATGAAAAAACAAAAGATGAAACAAAAGCATCTAGGTACTGCTATATTCAGCAGCTTAACCGAAATAAACAAAATATAGTTTTCAATTTTTTTATGTCTCAATTTCAGGCGAATAAAAAAAATAAATAGTAAAATGAATTCCTTATGAAATAACTTTTCCAACGATGTGCCACACATGGTATGGTGCCATTTGAAATTTTAGAGGGGGTGGCTGTGACGGCTAAGGGGTTGATGACAGACGTTCGGATTTTAGGTAAAAAGCTGTCCCCTTTGCTATCTTTGTTGAAATGTCTTGGCGATTTTCAACCAAAAAATTGTTTTGAAAGATACTGAGGGTGGCTGCTTTTCGTTGTAAAACCCTGTATATAATAAATTATGTGATCCCTGATAGTTCGTTTTCTAAAATACTACGCAGATATTGAGAATATTAACCACTACACGAGGGTGATTCATCAATTATTGCCTGGAACATAGAAGGCATTGACAGACAAATAAATATTTCTTCTTCTTAGAAACGTCAGTTATTGACATTTATATATGCCAAGCTGCAGGTGCCTATCTTCTTGTTTATAAAAGATACATTTAATATTACGGTGATGCTGGTGATTTTGTTGTGATACAAAAGCTGTAATAAAATAACTTTTTAAGATGGTTTATCAGCCCAGGAAATTTTAAGTGATATGTCCGGAGCGTTGGGTAATTCAAGTAATTAAGAATTGATGTCGGGATTTCAAATTTCCATGCTATCGTACTGAGTGATCCGAGAATTACGGTCAAATATATAGTTGAGACACATGGCTTTTCCGTTAGAAGCGTTGAGAAAAATTTACACGAGAAATTGGGTCTGCAAAAAATCTGCGCACGATAGATTTCGAAAATGTTATCATCTGATCAGAACCGGGCCAGGTTTCTCACTGCTGCGAGCAATGTGAGATTAATAGACACGGATTGTTAGGAGCTCTTTTTCACTATTTGCTTTAAGAAAACGAATCACAGCGTGCACTTTACACTTGGCGGGATTTGTAATCGCATTGTTCATTTGTGAAGTGACGGCTAGTTCATCAACCATTAAAGCACCCCTACAATGTACAGATTTGTTAGAATAGTAAGTTAGAGGTCGGCATGTTAGAGTGGGTTTCAAACTCCAAAACCGGAACATCGGATTTTATTATTTTTTTATCTACATTAGAAGTGTTTACAGTTTATGTAGTTTGGGGGCTACGTTAAGCTGTAAGTCTTCTACATCTCTGACATGGCCTGCAGAAAACGAAAACGCTAACGACATTTACGGTTAAATATGCTACGTTTGTGATCCAGGAATCCTGAGTGAAGGAAAGGTTAGACACGGTGTAGATATTTCAGAGATGGCCGAACAAAAGTGCACGATGAGGAACAAAGTGGGAGACACTCTGTTGTCAACGGCGATCTAGTGTAAAAAGTGAACAAGAAATTTCGTGAAGATCCTTGTTTCACGATTTTGGATTGGCTGCAAATTTTCATCAAATATTATGTACGTTACTGTATAAAATTGTCATAAACATGCCAGAAGTAACACAAACCTCGTGCGAGGTGGGTGCCAAGATGTTGACATATGTTCAGAAAAACCAGCGAATGGCGTTCGTACATCGCTACGAAACAGATGGCAATGAGTAACTGAATCACACTGTGACGGGCGACTAGGCTTGGATTTCGTACCCAAATATTGAAACCCAGCAACAACTAATGCAGTGGAAGCATGCGAGTTTCCCTACAGCCAAAAAAGCTCAAGCAAACGTTAGAGAACCGAAAGCTTATATATTTTTGATTAATTTCCTGGAACGTGGTAGGACTTGCATGGTGAGACCTTAAGAAAGTTGAGAAGGGTGCTTCAAAACAAAAAACGAGAATTGCTGACTTCTGAAGTCATGCGTTTGCACAATAATGTCCTACCGTACGCTGCGGCTAGCTCTGTACAACTCATTGAGCAATTCAGTTGGGAAATGTTTAACCATCCCCCATATAGTATAGAGTGACTAGCATATCCTCCCAATTTTTTAAGAACCCGAGACCGTTTGCCTTCCGTAACGACCTCAAAAGAACGCTACAAAATAGCGTCACAGGCGCAAGCTTCTATGACGAAGGTATACAAAAACTTGTACTACGATATTATGTCATTTTAGGGGATTACGCAGAGAAAAAAGTTGTTTCAAATGTCTAAGTCCTATGTTTCTATATCAGGAACAATAAATGATGAAGCACCCTGGTATTGAGTTTGCGCGTAAAATACACACATAAATTAAGTTTGTAAATTAACGATATTTTACCGAAATTAATACAAAAATTGCTTCGTTTATTTAAGCAATAATGGTTAAGACAAACAGCAAGCGACTTCTTTAATTAGTTTAACGTTGGAGAGCTGAAAACGGCTAAAGAAAATATTTGCCTACCTTCGTAGTGTCTAGTAAATGTCTTTTCTCCTGCATACTACATTTTAACTTCAGTTGACCATATGCACGAAAAGCAAAACGAACTTTAATTTAATGAAATATAACCAAAGGGCTAATTTGCTCTTGATATAGCTCTAAATCCCTAAATAAAAGCGATAGCTACGATGATCTCTTTTAAATGAGTCTCCCTTAACGAAGTCCACTAAAATAGTTGGATAGTTTATTTAATCCCTCGATATATGTTGCAACTGTATGCGTTTCAGTAGTGCCAGATGCAACGATTTCCTGCAGCTGAAATTTCCGCACAGAATTAGTTTTCGTGGGATCAAACCATATTTATTAGGAGAGGGATATTGCGATACGAGTTACAGCTAAAAGCACTTTGGGTCGTCTACAATATATCAAATTACAGAAAATTCGCAGCAGCAGTAACGTTTAGATTAAACCAAATACTAAGTAAACCAGACTCGCATTTGTTTGTAATGCGTGGCTACTAATATAAAATTAGGTTCCTCGAAGTTTCGTGAAGAAACATATTAAAATGTATAGGAAAAAAGAATAATTTAAAAATTCAATAATTCTAAATGTTAACGAAGGGAAGGTATATTAAGGCAGACATCGTTAACAAAAATAAAATTAATCAATAGTAGATGGTAATCTCCGAAGCAAAGCAATACGACCTTTTGTTCAAACAAGCGTGAAAGGGTGAGCACCTCGATCAATTTCTCTTATTGGTGATTTTAAGCCTGACAGAAAAACAAATTTCGTTCAGAAAATTAAAGTGGTCGCTTTTAGTCTAGCAAAGATACTCTACTTATTGTGATAATACTATACAATTTCGTATTTTCATGCTGAAATGGAATTACACTTCAGAAAACGAATTTTTTTATTTTAATATTTGTATCCTTAATCGTGAAAGTTTCGTCACAAAAAACCTTACCTAGAAGTATTATATATTCCCAAATAGGGGTTTAATTTTGGAGACAAGCTTTGTTTATTTTGTAGTGGTCACGCAACTAACTGGTTACTTTACAGTTTGGTTGAATAAAAGCAATATCACCCAAATTTAATAAAAGACTGCTGAAAACGACAAGGTGATGTTTTAGCTAGCATACGATGATATACTATTTTTTTAATTACATTATTATGTAAATTCCTTAATCTTTATCCGATAATACGGAACAACATTACAATATTTTAAATTTCCCATAAGAATAGCTAAAAGCTGCTTACCTCCTAGCTTCTCATGCTTGCTCAATCAGATACATAGACGAAAGAATCTTACCATAATGGCAGTTGCATAACTAGAATAGGATTATATTTAAACAACGCTATCTACTCTAGTCTAAAACAGTTATTTTATTACTGCAAGCTTCGACCGGTCGCAGTTCGTCAAGTGAAGTAAGTGAAGTGCCTCTTCACCTAAAATTTTTATTCAATTGCGAATATTTATTTAAATTACATAAGCAATTATTTATCGGCATTACACCTATTAGGAGTCGTTTAGTTATGGCATACATACTCAGAAATACAATAAGTTTAGTGAAAACAAACACATTACATTCTTTCTGGTTCCCTCGCATTTAAAATTTAAATTTTAAATGCAGTCCGTCGAGCGTGAACGCGCAGTGACTATAAAAAATCTTACCTAATAGCACTCGTGTAATTGTAGTGAAGAGTCAGCCTCAAACGTATTTTAACTCTGCACTTATACCTCCGTTGCCATGGTAACACCTACGTCAATATTTACAATTGGTTCACGGTGAATCACGCAAGTGAAGAGTTCAGTCGCAAACAGCCGCTGAACTGCATGTTCGGGTTTGACCGTCGATTTTTAATCGATTTCAACAATTTTTAATCGTCATTTTTAGCGATAGTATTTAATGATATTTTCTCTCTCACTGACATATTATTTGATGTTCTCCAAAAGAAATCATTGGATATTAATATTTGTGTTACAAAAATAAATAAAGCTATTGAACTATTAAAGGGGAAAAGGAATGACGATTTCTTTGATACACTCTCCGAAAAGACTGAGAAAATAGAAATAACACAAATCTAGCCTTACAAATAATGACATTAGAAGAAAATATAGAATTTTTTTCTATGAAGTACTGGATCACATTGTAATAGAAATTGAAGTAACGTTTGAAGACAGCGATAAGTTACAATGTCTTTGGCTGATACTACGAAATCGGAAATTCGAACAATATCATTCGTGTTTTCCGTCTAAATCATTTGAAAGGTTAGGTCAATTTTATGGCAAAATATTTACAAAAGTCAGGGTGAAAAACGAATTAAATCTTCTTTATGCCGATGAAAGTTACCCCAATCTACAGACCCAAGAATTACTAGAACATCTTAATGAGAACAAAGAAATTTTTACCGTAGCCTACAAATTGTTTTGCCTCATGGAAAAAAGTTTTTCTTCCCTTAAACGAATAAAATCGTACGTAAGAAATCTCAAGATAGGCTTTCTTCTTTGGTAAATATTTCAATTCAAAAAGAACTGTTATTAGAATTAATACAAAATCAACCATTTTACGAAGACATAATACATAATTTTGCTGCATTAGAAGACAGAAGGATAGACTTGGCCTACAAAAACTAGGTAAGTTGACATTGAATTATATGTTTTCTATTTGATATTATTAGGATTATTATAATAGCTTCACCTATTTTTTACCCGTGAGCCGCCACTGGCTTCGACCTTTAATTATTACCAATGCTATTTAGATTAGACTACGTAGCTTTTAGAGTAAAGATGCAGGATGCAGCCGCTTTGTGTACCGATTTAACTTTGTATCGAAAATATGCTTTTGATAGTTTCTATTAGAATATATTTTTTTATTATTAATTCCTATACATGTCTAGAAAACAAAATCTTCATTTAAATTTAAAGTGTGAAAACCCTTCATATCCGTCAAGCGAACCTCTTCTTTGTGGTTCGAAATTATTATTTTGCTTAGTCACAGCTGCGATTAGATTTATCAGGATTAAACTCCGACCGACAGCAGACACCGGATCATATACGCCTTTCACGATTCTCCTTTAATAATGTAGTGCACAAACAACTCTGCTTCCTTAAATCAACAGACTAACGATAAATTTGGAGTTAAATAGAGCCGAAGGGCTGGAATTCGAAATTTAAGGCCGGAAATCATATCTAACATGAAATATGTTCCAGGTTATTGTTAAAAATTAATAGACACCCATGGCCATGGTAGGGAACCATAGGTTTCTAGTTGTAGAAATTCTATTTACATTATTACATTATTATTTACCAAAAACCCATTGCAGAAGTATGCTGTTCTAGAATGATGGATGGTCGAAACTGCAGGTAAACTTCGAATACTATTTCAAATTTAGAGATTTATGCCGGGTCACCGATAGTAGGCACCACCATTTTATATTACACCTTAAATATTTAATATTATTGCCTAAACAAAATCTTATAAAGCAAATATACATATAAGTAAATACTTCTAGAAAATTATAAGCAGTTAATTTTGATTTTCCAGTATAACTGCGTGTAACTTAACTGACATTATTTAAAATGCATAACCCTGTATATTTTTGAAAATTTTGGTTGTAGTTTCCTATTGTATGTAGCTGTTGAAAATTTAATCATGGATTGTCAAGGAAATTTAAATATTTATAGCAAGCTGCATTGGACAAGGAATCAATATTTAATTATCATAGTATCAACGTAAAACGGAGCTTTTCGACTTGTTTCATTGTCACAAAAATAGATTATTGTAATATAAATATTATACTAGTATTCAGATTTATTTCCCAAGTTTAAATAGCTTTTTAGGGAGAAACGAGGGAATTTACAATACACTGAAATTCATTAAAGTAGTCCGTTCACTATATTTTAGTTTGTGACGAATACAAATACATTACTAAGCAATAATGTAACTATAGGGACCCTCAGGAACGGTACTTATAAGTATGGTGTAAAAGATATTCAATGACGTATAATTTCAAAGTATCATATCGCATCAAGTTTTACCGGTTAAACAGGGCAGCGGTGGACCTACAGCTTAACATGAGTTACATACAATGGTAGCGTAGAGCATTCATCTTCGGACAGCTTTTGCTGTGGCATTTCAGGTATTTGAACTAAAGCCCTAACCCACTAACCCTCAAACAACATTCTACAAGTATAGGCAACACTAGCTTCACCTGCGTAACGTCGGTGGTTGTCGTATTTCCCTTCAAAAAAGCGAACAAATTTTTGAAAACTTAACCGAATAGGTCTAAGAATGAACTTAGATTCTAGATCTTGTTGCAACTTGTCATGCACACTTAGTCCGTTGTCAACAGGGCGTTTTATAGTAAAATAAAAATAGTATGTATTGAAGTTGTAAGAAATATGCACCTGGTTTTCGTGAATGTAAATAAAATATTGATATAAGTGATCATGCTGTCCATGTTACCTATGTAGCTAGAGCGTCACTATTTTTCTTCGTATAATATCATCCTGATACCAAGTGCATAGAATTAAATGTTTTAAACCGTTAGATTTGCCTTCTCGCTTTTAGTTTGTCAGACTTTAAATTAACAAGTGTAAACTAGATATACCTTTAGTAAAGTCGCCATGAGGAACGTCAAAGGGCGTTACCTTCACATGTAATTACCAATGATATGTATTAATTGTAAGTCATCTGATTTGCCTATTGCTAATGTAGCAGAATGCAAATAAATCATACCGGTAAAAAAAAGCATCCTGATAATTGAGCGGCTAAAGTAAATTTCACTAGATAAAAGCAAATGCAAATAAGAAGACATTTTATAGAATCAAGGGAATCAGTAGTATAGTAAATGATATAGGTATTTTTATGTGTTACAATGTTTCAAAGTAAGACTGGGCTGGCTCAATGGCAAGACAGTCAGGATTTGGGTGTAATAGTCCTAACGCTTCCCGGTTCGAATGACTCCAGGGGTCGAAAATTGTTCTAACTCCGTGGGTGGTCGGTACTGGGTCTCGGTCTCCATTGGTCATTGAAGATCAAATTAATGGCATTTCTCGTATTACGGTCGCATTCGATGACTAATAATACCACAAACAAAACCATCCACACACCAGTAAGTCAAGCATGGTTTCGCACCGACACGGTAACCCGCAGAGTCAGGCCCTATTATGCATAGCATAAACTAGCTTACCTTTGCCTCACACCGCCTCGACACCGCGCAAGCGGTACAAACGGGGATCACGATTATGATGATAATGTTTTAAAATTATACTGTACGAGAAAAATACATGGACTTTTGAATAGAAGTACCCACTAAACAATTACTATAATGGACATACGTTATAAAAGGAAAATTTACAAAAATACCTTCGTGTGTGGGACAGACTAGTTCTATTGTTATCGGCTAACGAAAGTACATCATTGAAGAATGCAGTTAATGGCGTCTTTCCTAGAGAAGTCAGCTCTTTGATACGGGAATCCCTGTTCTACTATTCTGAATAAAAACATCAAAAGTGGTAACAACAGGTCAGGTAGTAGACTGGTTACTATTACGTTGCTTTCAAAAAAGTGTAATCCCCTTACTTCAGTAGCCGCATGCACTCTCGTTAGCCAACGACAATAGTACGTTGCTAATATTTCAAATGATTTGCATATACTACAAGGTTATGACGTACGTAATACGTAAGATATATATTTTTTACATTTAGCAGAAAATTATATTTTTTTTCTTTTGAAAGATAATGTTTTATGAAAAGAGTTGGCTGTAAACTTAGGACTACGTCAGAAACAAAATGTAAATACAAAATTAGTTCAATATAAAGCGATGCATAAAGTAAAATTATATCCATGTATGCAGATGCTCGGTTTGGGCTAGACTACGACTTAATTTTTGATTTTAAATGTTAAACACATTTACATTCTTAGATTTTCAAGTTACCCAGCAATGAAGGATTGAAATAACATAATATGGTACTATGTTGGTCCTAGTTTCAATGACAAATAGTAAAGAAATATTATCCAGTGCTGCAAAAAGCTACTTACTACACAAATACATTAGAAGCTTAACTTTTTAATCTTATGGTTGGACACAATTGCCAAGTAAATTGTTATATAAATTACCTAAATTGCGAAATATTTTCTAGGTTACACTATTTATTAATTTTACTTCTGTGTATCCATAAAAATAAAAAATGCAATCTAAATATAGTTGTCTTTTTTGGATGTCTCTAATTAAATCTATATAACAGTCCCAAATGTTTCCGTAATTATATAAATAGATGAATTGCAGTGTATACTATTTTTTACCCTTCAACAATCTTGAATTGATTCTTTTGAAGTTATTCGGTACGGAATGTTAGACAATGTACGCATAATGAGTAGTACATTAGTACAAATATCGTGCATATACTATAGATATTATCCGGCATAGCTATCATTACAGCCCAACTCTATACATAAATGCAAAAAATTGTTTTAAGCGGATTACTTAAAAAAAGGAAAACAAACTTAAATTTTTCTTTAGCTTCAAAATCCTCAAATAAAAGACGACGAAATGAGGCTGTTTGCTGTCTGGATGTCTTCTGCGTTTATCCCGAACGTAAATAATTTGCAGAAGGTAGTAACAGCGGAAAACAAATGTAAATGAGGAAAGGGTGTGTTTATTTAGAATTGCATGCGCTCTTAAGGGACTCAGAAACCGACTCTAAAGCAATATTTACGTAGGTCATAACTTTTTCTGTTTTTCTTCATAAAATATAGACAGCTCTTGATGATGTTGAAGCTACATTGCATCATTCATTATTCGCACATCCTAAATTTACTTGAAATGCTTTGACTAACATAAAACGCTGTAATTATCTTTTAGTGACTCAGTAAGTTAAATGACATTTTTACTATGCATTGTTCAGACATATTCAACCGGCTTGAAGTTCTTTGGCATATCGGAAAACTATATAATTTTGTTTGTAAGAAAACATGCAAAACCGAATAACGACCTGATCTTCTGGATTTGCTCGCTAAGCTGTGTTCACCGAATTTTTGAAGAGCGTTGAAGAAATTCCTAAATGTTAATACAGTTTAACATGCAAAGCTTTAGTAAGAAGGGCACATAATATAAGGTTGGCGGAATTTTCAATATGTTAGACATACCGGGGTGGCGGGTGGTGAGGTCCTGCGCGGCTACGAGGGCCCGCAGGAGCAGGAGCCCCTGCAGGAGTACCCTCTGCCAGCATTGCCCCATGGTCACTCAACACTCTCACATGTTGCGGCTGACGCGTAGATCATGCTGCAACGCACTAGCGCTGCTTCTGCGGTCGCCGAATATTCTGCAACACGCGTAGCGACGCGCGCCGACGCCGACGCCGACGCTAAGTGACGTTCTGCTCTAGTACATGTGCTAGCAAAACACAAGGTCCTAAAAAGTTACCGCTTCACCTCTTTGCATCGAACATCCGTTTTTCTCAACCCAATAAGTCCAAGAACAATCTTCCGAGGAACACGTTTATTGATCGCGTATAACCGACAGGTTTCATTTTGATTTTGGAGAGGGTTAAATACGCAAAGAAAATAAAAGTGAAGGAGCAAGTTCGATTTTCTTGGAAGAAAGTTGTTCATGTCGTTATCGCAGTTTGCTGAGAATCTAGGTCGGTTAAGAGATGTGGTCTGAGCGGAGAAGTAACACAAAAAGTCATATTTGTTTTTCATCTTTTCTTCTGAAAGCGTTTTCTATCTGAGCGACAGAAATTGATTTAAAGTTCTGTACTTATTTCTTATATTCTGGTTTGCATTTCTAGAAAATGAGTAGAATACTAAGTTTTAGTTTTAATTTGTAAATAAAATACAATACAAACTACGGCGATCATTAAAAATAAATCATTGCGGGAAAATAACAGGTTCACGTCAAGAAAATTATATTTTCAAGTTTAATCTAACTGTATATCATTTTCTTGCGCCATAAGTACACTTAAAAGTTTAATAAAATTATTGCAGAAGTTCTATCTATAGCAAGGTATCCTATAACGTAAAACCAGATTTATGTGACGTAAGAGTATAAAAGTAGTATCTGTGCCAGTTCTTAGTTAACATGGATCAAATATGGACAAAGTTGAGTAAAATAAGTACAGAAAGTGCAAAATATTGACCAAAAGGTATAGACTGAATAATGCAAAATATAAAAAGGATGTAACAAGATATGGTTCTCAAATATGTATATTAAAAAAAACCTAAACCTTATGCTAAAACATGGAAAGTATTGTTCAAGAAGAATAGACCCAAATATACAAAATTTGGACCAAAATATACAAAGCAGAGAAAAACTACGGGCGCAACAAGATAAATATGGTACAAAATCTGTAAAATATGGAAACGGTTTGTAACTCATCCTCAAAACATGAACTTACAGCATTAGTAATAAATACTAGTTGTAAATATTAATTTAATACAAAATCAGCAAATGATAAATTACAATCTTTGACAACAAGTAACAGCCATAGTGGATCGAAAACGAATATCAAAAAGATGCAAACATTCCAAAATAAGGTTCTACGTATTGCGGTAAATGCTCCGTGCTTTGTGCGAAATGACCAAATCCATTGCGAACTTGGCGTAAAGACGACAGACAGTTACATTCGTAACACTGCTTGTAAATTTTTCGCAAACATACCTAACTGTTCTGGCGCGATGCATTTTCACCTTGGGCGAAAGTCCACATTCACTCGCTTGAAAAAGAGGCTCCCTCAGGATATCCTGCTGCCACAGGAGAGTAATGACATAAGTGATTAATTAGTAATTGTTGTTGTAAATTAGATTATCATGCCAGGGTAAACCCATTCTTGTTAATTTATGTTATTGTATATCTCTAAGGCCTGTGAAAGCTTCATAGAATAAAATATATATTCTTGTTCTACTAACCATGTATAACATTCTGTATGTCGAGCTGGTTTATTCTTATTAAAAAAAAGCCATAGTCGACTTGAGGTAAGAAATTTGTTTAAAATTTTTTAAACTTTTAGCAAAAATATTTGATATTCATAAGTCATATACATAGGCTATTTAATTGTAGTTTTCTTTAACCACAGAATATTTAACTGCAAGCATAAGCAAACAATATTTATTACTTTCCCATACCTTATAGGTATAGGGTACGTATTGAATTCATGAAAATTTTCGAAATCGAGATTTTAACGGAAATATCCGTTTTGGGTCTCTAGGAACCCAAAAAAGTGGTTTTTAAAAAATGTCTGTCTGTGGGTGGGTATGTACGTACGTACGTATGTATGTATGTGACGCTCCTACAGCCGAAAGTATTGCTCCGATTTTGATGCGCTTTGGAATGCGGGGGTGTATCGAAAATTCATCGAAAAAATAAGTTTTTCAAAAAAATCCGAAACCGGAAGCGGAAGTTACGCATGTTTTTTTGGTATCACTTTTTTCGTGATTACAATTTTGAAACTTTTATACGGATAACGATAGAGGGTCATAAGACAAATCTGCTAGTTTTTTGCCGAACTCGCTAGCTTTAAAATGAAGGGCGCTATGATTTTTTGAAAATTTTGAGTTTAACGCCCAATTACTCGAAAACGGATGAATCGATTCAAATGATTTTATTTTCTGAATAGTATATGAAGGGTAAAATGAGGTGATATAAAAAGTTTTTTGAAAAATTATAAGGGGCCTAAATTACGAATTTTCAAAATTTTGGAAATTTTCAAAAAATTATTTCTCAAAAACTGCTCCAAGGAATTTTTTTTAATTTCATATGTCGATAGACCTCGCAAGGGACTATCGATATGTTTTTTGAAGAACTCCGTAATTTTCCTGTGGCGCCCTCTGCGAAGCTTGGAAGTTTGAAACTTCAAACTCCTTAAATCAATAAACGAAAAAAGATAGGAAGCTGGGGTTTTCACTGAATCGCTCAGTACGTAATGGAGCATATAAATATGCAAAGAAATATTACACTCGTGGATATATGTAAGCGCACCGGCCCCCTCCCCCCTCTTTTTTAGAAAAATATTTTTTATATTCTAACGGTTGTTATTTGTTTGCGTCAAAGAATCTTTTTCCGCGAAAATAAAAAAATCGATTTTTTATGCCCTACAAAATATAATTTCCAGGGACTTAGAAAATTTTACCTCGGTAGCAATAGCGATCGGTACTAGTTAGACCGCGCGACGGCCTGGCGGTACGGACAGCCCCGCGCACTTTGGTTCAGAACCATTGCCATACTGTCGCGCTACATTCATTTCTTTAACCGGTATTACAACAACAAGTTATAAATTATTTATCAACATTTTGTATTTAATACTTAATTTGATATATATAATTATTATTTATTGTATATATAATTTGAAATAAAGATGATATGAACAGTTTCCAGTATGGGAAAGTCCAGGGAGGCAGTCGCGTCCACTTATTTTAAATTGTTTTCTTCTTTCTAATTAAGGTAACCACCAACGCTTCCTAAATCGTTATATATTCATTCTTTGGATATCATAAGCACTTGACAATTGTATGCAAAGAGATTGACTAAAAAAAATAGATGGCGTTACAACAGAAGATATTGGAGAGGAGGAGTGGAGGAAATTAAAAAAGTATATCTATAATCCAGTTGAGGAATCCACGTAAGGAGGGAAACGAATGTCTGTGAATAAAATAATATGACACCATGATTAGCCATGACGTCAGAGAACTTGCGGATCGGAAAAGAAAAAGTTATCTAAACTATAGAAGTCCAGCATTCCAAGAAAAGCGCAATAAATATGTTGGAGTAAATCAATGCGAAAATCAGTACGATTAAACTGAAGTTTATAAGCGAATGGACCACCGTCTGTACGAGGAACATAGAACAATGCTAAAATTAGTAACGTTGCATGAATAGACACATTACTTTAAATAATTATACAGCACTGTGAAAGGTGATAGGCCTTGAGATGACCATAAATGGAATGAGGTATAATGCGCAAACTGAAAAATAGAAAAGCGCCCGACAGAGATAACATTCAGAATAAATTATTAAAGCGTGGAGATAGCGAGCTAGGAATGAGCTGACGATGTTATTTACTACAATACTTACAACATCCCAGATGATTGGCATCTTAAAAAACGACAAATTATATAAAAATAACTCGTTTATGCTCTGCAATGAAACTACTCACCAATCTGATAAACTAAAACTGGAACAGGACACAGAAGCAGGTAAGAATTGCAAGGTTTTCGGAGAAACAGTTCGGCCACCGATGCTATATTTAATACTAGACAAATAAAATAGAGGACAATAGAATTTAAAAAAACAGCTATATCTGCTTCATCGACCTGAGTAGGGCTTTGGATTGCATTCAGTTTACAGACGTGATGCATGTTTTGACTGTACATCGTGCAGCAACATTGTTGCACAATATAGTAATAATAGTCCTAATAAGAAAACATCACACAAGCTAGGGTAGATCACCACACAACCAATAATGTACCGACTCCTCGTGGAATTAGACAGGTAGATAGTTTGTGTCAATTTCTGTTGAACTTGATGATAGATAAGACTAATTCTCTGAACTTTGGCTATAGAGTGGGTAATAACATCATCACAGTGACATGCTATGCTAATGAGACAGTAATATTTGCAAAATCCGAAGTTAATCTTCAAAGATAACTAACTATATGCATTCTACCAACCAAATTGCCGATTTTACTCCTCAAGTAACAGCTGCAGGTATATTAGGCTGCCTGATGGACGTCATCTGGAAAAACAATCACGTGAGTGACCTGTACCAACATATAACGTCGAAACAAGAATAGATGCTGATATCACAGAAATAATGGTAACAATCGCAGAAACGAAGAATTTAAGATAATCTATCAGAGATACTGTCAGGATTGGGGGTATAAGATGGTCCTGCAAAGTTGAGGACATCATAAGCTGGAAAAGAGAAGGGAAGACTGACCTCCCAAAAGGTCCTCTTAGAACCTCTTTGAAAAATCAACCACGTTGATTTAGAAAATAAACAGATCTACGATCTAATAAACGAAACAAAAATTAGTTGAACAAAATGTAAGCTAAAGGATAATGACGCGAAATGAAGATATTGCCTTGTTTTCATTCATACAGGGTTCGGCAATCAGTTGTGGTGGTTTTGGGAAGGCTGTGGAATGAAAATTACTTGACAGATAGTTGTTTTAAAAGCATATTCTGGTTGCTGAATTCGTGCCATTTTAGTAGTACTGACTCAATATCTGATGAATCAACGCATATTCGCTGATGAAAGACTTATTCAAACAGGATTCGTGAATTTGAAATCGGCAGGCATGGTAAAGTCCCTAAACAGGACACGATTTTGAAATGGTTCCGTAGACCTCGAATGCATGGCAGTCTTTCTTCAAGATATCCAGGATCTGCTCGTACAGTAAGGACGCCGTAAAACATGGAAAGAGTAAGAAATGCCATTGAACATAGTCCTACGCGTTCCGCTAAGAAGCATGCACTCGTTTTGCACGTTTCCGAGAGAAGCTTTCGGCGAATAGCCAAGAAAGATTTGCATATTCCTTGGCCAGCAAGATCGCCTGATTTTAGCGCCCTAAACTTTAACTTCTGGGGTTATTTGAAAACTAAGGTATACGAACATCATTCAAGAACACTCGACGAACTCAAGGACGCAATTCGTAGAGAAATTGATGCAATTGAAGTCGTTCAATTGCAAAGAGTTATGGACAGTTTCATAACAAGTTGCCAAGAATGTTTAAACCGTAATTTTGTCCATTTGTCAGATGTTATTTTCAAAAAATTAAGAGTATTCCAAATGGCATGTCTTTGTCTTCAAAATATGTGGCATTTCTTACATTGTACTAATGACCAAACGCCAGCCTTTTCAAGACCACCACAACTGATTGCCGGACCCTGTACAAATTAAATAATTATTTCAGTTTGTCGGCTGCTCTTTCAGTTGTCGCAGAAATTATTTATGTTCTTAAATAAATTATTGGGAGCCAGGCGGCCCTAAAAGCAGCCTCAACCTTTAAGCCCCCATCGATACTGGTCTGGGAATGCTACGAAGAATTTAACGACCTGTCATGATAGAACATTGTGAGACTGCTGTGGGTTCCGGACCATTGCGGGATCAAAAGTAACGTAAAAGCGGATTAACTCACAAGGCAAGAATCAACAGGGTCCTACTGCTGTCCTGAACCTAGTATCAAGAAATCCAATCCGTGGCTTTATCAGCGAATGGATTTACAACTAACATAAAATTTACTGAACCAACAGACCATGGTTACTCCATGGCAAGGCATTTATTAAAGGACCTTGCACAAACATCCACAGAACTACTTATGTTAAACAGGACACAGTTGAGAATCTTTACGGGCCTCCTAACAGGACACGCGACTGTCAAGGATTACCTCAGGAGGATTAGGAAATTCGATGGAGACCCCACATGCAGACCCTGCAGTAAGGTACGGAAACCGCAATGCATATTCTATGCAGCAGCGATGCGCTTGCTGGTAAAAGATAACGAATATTTGGGCAACCACACATGGAATAGGAAGACTTTAATACACACCCCGTGAGTGACTTGTACGCTATGGTAAAACTACCAGGGTGAACACAATAAGTCTTATAGGCTGAGTGTCTCCGGAACCAAGGGTAGACGGACCCAGGGGAAAGAGGAAGAAAAAAGAAAATTATTACAATCAATAAGTAATAACAAATACTTCAATTGGCTAACACTTATTAGTTACACTATACGGTCTGATTAATTATATATGTATCAGTCTTGTTTCAGTTATTAGCAGACGAGAGAGAAAACGGAAATTTCATATTAAAGAGTTAGTGTACACTAAGAACGAGAACCTATTACTTTGGCACATCAAAAGCAGTCGCAACAGATATCTTTCTTGCATTCCAGTCTTCAGTTGAAGAGAATAACTGTATGTTTCAAAAGCTCTTCCTATCGTGCCTTATAATCAAAGACATTAGTTTGTTTAGTCATATAACGAGTTTTTCTTAAAATATATAATTTTTTTGCATCATTTAATTTAAGTATATCATTCAGCATCATGGAGCGCCTGTGTGCGTGTTTATAGCTACGACATAAAATATATAGCTGTAAGGAATCGATTGAACTAACTTTTAGGTCTTTGTGGTTGCAATAGCTTGATTTATTTTTAACATGGTGGAGCCTTGCAATGATCATATTCGTGGAATGTATTTGATTCAAAAGCTTTATAACACTGTTATGGTAATAAACGTGCTAGAAATATTGTAGATTTCGTAACCTAATATACAACATTTACAATAAAATCCCGCATGAATGGTTAAAAAAGTATGAAATTAGGATTGGCTATTGAAATTGAAAAAGTGGTCCTAATATGCAAGCAAAATAATTATTTCAGCCATTTGATATACATTTTTTTAACACGAATCCAAAACAGATCTTTTATGTTCTGATAAGAATAAATCATATTATTCAATATTCATAACTAAATAAATAAATTTACTTATGGCAGGCTTGAGTTAAATTTCATACAAAGTTCCTATTAAAATTAAGAAATAGTGAAACAATTTGCATAAATTAACCTTTATTTCGACTACCGTTTTACATAAGTATACATAATAAAATGAAATAACTCAAGCAAACTTATAAGCAGCAACGGTAGACGATGCAGTAATAATTGCAGTCAACAAATGTAATTATTGCATGGTCGCAATCCAAAGCAGTTACACATACGTCGCGGATCTGTATTGAAATTTACTTAACAATACTGAAAAATAGTTTCATTTCGATGATAGGTTGCATTCTATGCTTTAAGAAATGAGTCGACTTTTGCTTTACATAGTAATCAATCAGCTCATATTTTCTAAATATTACTACTGAAGAAAGAACCTGAAATAACAGCATGGGTTTTTAAAAGTATGTATATATGGACAGGAAATTTTTCTTTTTAGTATACATTGCCCTATGTATACTTTTAAAAAGAACGCGTCAATTACGGTTATTATGTAGGCAACCAACTATACCGACAACTAAAAACCAGAAATAAACGTCACCGTAGTTGTGAATTATTTGAGTATGAAGGTTATGTTGATGCAGTGTTTATATTAAATAAGTATTTCACCCTGTATATAGGACGCAAATGATGACTTATTTGTTAAATACAAAAATCGACAGGAGATGTTTGTGTAAGGTCCATGAACATTGTAGTTCCTTTGTACAACAAAACTACATCAGCGGCAACGTGGTGTAATGGTCAGCATTGCTGCCTTCCAAGCAGTTGATCCGGGTTCCATTCCCGGCCATCGCAAACTTTTTTTAATTATTATTTTTTAATGTAACTAATTATGATTTCTTCAACGTAGCATAAAATATTTAATTTCTTTCTTCGGTTAAAATGTGATTACTTTTAGTTCTTATTTTATGGGAATTTATTACGCATCCCTCTGATTTAAATTTTCTAACAATTGTTTGTATGTTCGAATACAAGGAATAGGTCTTTCTGGATATTTTAGTGAAAATAAGTCTCTCACAGTTCTTAAGCTGTTAGAATTTCCACTTTTTCGTCTTTACTGTACATGGTTGTACAAAAAACGCAAGAAGACACTAAATAAAGATTAATTTTATTTTTTAACATTGAATTAATTTGATTCTTTTGGTCACAGCATGGTATAGTTGGTTGCCTACATAATAGGCGTAATTGACGCGTTCTTTTTAAAAGTATACATAGGCAATGTATACTAAAAAGAAAAATTCCCTGTATATGCAAGCTGAACCTCTTCAAACAAATCAGTTTGACATGTGTTATCTCAACTATTACAAGATGTTTGCTCGGATAGACTATAATAATCGTGTCGCTATGTATACGCGCAATTTAGTTACTTTTATGCTTTTCCAACAAGATTCAACAATTTATAAATTTTGTAAACAGTCTTATTCGTCGCAAATTGCACATTAGAGAAAACGATATTCCTACTACTAAACAATAATCAAAATTTATATTTTTAAAAATTCCTTTTTACAATACTCCAATGCCTAAAAAATCATAACTCAAGTAGATTTTTTTATAATTCAAATACCCTAGGTATCAACTTCATTCTCTAACGAGAGTCACCTTGTATAGTTTATTGAATATTACTTCCAGAACGTTTATTCATATTTTTCCTATAATTGTTATATTTATAATACAATTCGAATTTAATATTCTATTTGCCAATAACTTCTTATAAATAAATTAACAATAAATAATAAATTTAACGCTTTTGGTATTCCTGTTTTTTCGTTTTCTAATTTTTTGAAAACAATCTGCGAAATCGTTACATTACAATATATGTATATATGAATTTAGATCCTGCCTCAACTAGCAGAAAATAACAACAGGATGTAGGAGTGTCCAGCAGTGTTTGGCAAAAGTTCAACTAAGTTTGAAACGTTTTAATCTTCCAACTTTTATTCCAAACAAAACCAGCAGTTTTATGAATGTGTGAAAAGCGTGCGGCAGGAGGCTTGTTCATATTAATACAGTTTAAATTAAATTTCCGTCTAGCTATAATGTTATTAATTTTACAATTATAAAACGTAGTAGTAAACGTATAAGTAATGTAGTTATAAAATTAAAACCCTAACACGATACGTCATGCACTTATGTGCATACGCATTACGTGACACTGAACAATTTTGTGATGATTCACAGGTAATTTTACAAAAACGCTACTTGTGGTTCTAATAAAAATTGGAGCTTTCAGAATATCTTCTTAGCACGCTAAAATATGCAAATTTAACGCATACACCTTAAACATAAAAAAATAGACATTGGTAAAGACCACTTTATGTACCTTGAAGGAAAAAACAATCCGAATCATGAGTTTCCTCGCTTTTTTCTAATATAATCCTCAGAGTTTCCCAAAGTATGAAATAGTGGGACAATTATTAAATCAAAGGTATCTTGATGAGGTAAATTCATTCTTATCAGAAGACTGCTTTAAGCTAAGTATGATTTACGAGTAGCAAATTTCATCCTAATATGGGTACTTTATCTTAATGGATGAGATAGACGGGCGCAGAGCGCGTTATGATCCAATTCTGACTATGTGCGATTTTCAGTCCTTCAAGTCATTTACGTTTAAACCGAGAAATGCCAAACTTGCAACTTTAAATAGAAACACAGATCGTAGTGCGAATTCAAAAGTTAAATTAGCTTCGTGATTACTCTTCAGAGCTTTTCCTATCGCATTTCCAGAACGTAACGAAGCCTACGAGGAGGCCACATGTTCGCCAGTTATCTCCAATTCAAAGCGAAAGCAACAATTTCCGGTTGTCCCGGAAAGTCATTTTTTCGCAAATCAGTTTATTTCACGCTACAGAAAAGTTGACCCGTTAAAAATTTACTCGCGTCATTCCGCGGCCGCATCACCGAGGATATGCAAAAGACTTTCTAGACGAGGCATTGTGACCAAGCATACTTTCATTAATAAGTAACAATAGGGCACTGCATACTTCATGGTTGGCGTGTTTACCGCCGACACGAGTAGTTGCGTGGATCAATAACTTAAACTCGCAATCCACTGCAGTGAATCACTAGGTGAACAAAGAATTTGCCTCGGCTTTTCACCGGGGCGCCAGTGAATAGCACCTTAATGAAGGTATCTATCATCCATAGGATCCTAATTGATGCCGTGATACTCACCTGAGTACAGTAGAAAGAAACAAAAGCGTCCCTGGAGAGTAATCGCAAAACAAAATAAAACAAGTTAGACCAACCAAGTTTTCAAATACTTTCTTGAAATTTCCTCAAACTTTTAACAGCAGGCCTCTATTGAATAAGGTGTTGAAAATAACATATTTACAATTTTTTTACGTTTTATGAAATCGAATGTACAATTTAAATGTTTGTAATACAATTTTCTTCCATTCAGTGCGACAGGGAGAAATCATCCCTAATTTGTATTTGCATTTATTGAATTTCAATGTTTCGTGTCTAAAATGTAAAGAGAACGAATATGTACATAAGGGCAGAAAGAAAATAATTAGAGCAGACGCTGGACCTGCAAACGTACGTCATAAGTCCATGATTATGTCGTAAACTAGTAAATAAAGTTAAGATATAAAATATCAATATCAAAGCAAACAAGAAACTTATTCACATTTAATAAAGGTAAAAATTGAATGAATTGAATTAATTTTTAAAAAATAAAAATGTAAGAATTATAAACCATAAATACAATGTCCCTGCGCCCTCTTGAATGCGTTTCGCAAAATTTATGACGTTGTTTATTTCTTTGTGAATTACTCAGATTCCTTGCGTATGTTTTTCAACTTAATTTATTGGGGTTTTAAAAATATAAATGAAAAAGTATAAGAGTGTTAAATCTGACGAACGTGGGCCGCGCTGCTATCGATATATTTCTGCTTATAAAATGATTGTCAACAAATGTTTGCAGGTATGCTATAGTTTCACTAGTTGCATGAGCTATAGCTCCATCCTGTTGGAAGAATTCATTTTCTCGTTGTTACATACCGCTTGTGTGTGTGTGTCTGTCTGTGTGGGTAGTTGAAAAATATTGGGTTAACTAATCGTCCTCGGCTCATAATTATCCACACATATATTTCCTTCGGGTGAAGCGCCCCCTCAAGCTAAAAATGTTGGTTTTCTGTAGACCACATTCTCATATTGTTTGAGTTTACATAATCATTTACATGAAACAATGATTCATCTGAGAAAAACATTTGGTCAAGCAAATTGTCATCCATGTTGTCCAGAAACCAACCACAGAATTCTCCTCGTTATTCGTAAATGGACAGTAAAAACTCGTAAACAGTAGTTAAGCAGTAAGGTAACATGTGCAAATCCTTATTCATTATGAGCAGACAAGTTCCATAAGTATGGTCAGCATGCGCAAAATAGCCTGGAGGAAACGCATAGGTGCGCTAGTAACAGTTTCCTTAATATTCTGAATATCTTCTTCATTTCATTTTGTAGGCCAACAGCCAGTTTCTCGAAATAATTGTATTGACATTAACGCATTAACACATAATAAATGGAGTTGTAGTCGATTACCAGGTCTGGATATTCTTTCTGGAAATCCTGCATCCACCTCAATCATTTTTGTTAAGTTATTTAATTTTAACGTTATAGTGTTTGTTGTTAATTGATAATTATAATATTTTTGTTACATTTGAAATAATTTCACCGGAAACTCTTTAATACATAGACTTATTATGAAGCCATTATGAAGACTATTTCTAAAATAGGACTGTATGTTAAAAAGTATTGTACGCCAACTGCGCGAGCTTGCAGAAAAGTAAAAAAATTTGGTCAGTTAATCTGTCAATTTCATAAAGAAGCAATTACTTCGCTTCATAATTTTCAAGTGTTTTCATGTTTGAATGCGCAGCCAGACAAGTGGATGATAGTATGTTGCAATATGTAACAAAACAAACACTCTCATAATACATCGCTCAATGTTTCTGCTAAAATAAGCACATCAGAAAAACGAAAAAAGTTCCACATGTTTAAGTTTACAGTCAAATATCAAGTGATTAAGAATCTGAAACCAGTTTAAATGATTTCATTTGCAAATATCAGAAAATCGTTATTAGCCTTATACCATTTAACCAAAAAAAACACTAAACATAAATTTTCTAAAATAACATGGAAATATTAAAGTACTAAAAAGCTTAAAAATTCAGATGTAATTATGAGATAAGTTGCAGAGGACACCGAAGAAAAATAAAATAGGGGGTAAGTATGAACTTTTCAACAGCAAAAGCGAAGTGCCTTACTATTATCTATAGAACCTGGAAGAAGCAACCTTGGTAACAAGTATAAACCAGTGCAGTGGAACTAGTAATAACATTCGCTTATCTGCAAGTCGATGTCAAGCACATCGTTATGAAGAAGTAAAAAGATAAACAAATAATGCAGTCGTAGTCGTAGCACACTTAAAGGCAACATCAATTGCATTTATAATAAAACAACTACCAAAACAACAAAACGTATTTTTAGTAATGAACATGAAAATTACAACAAACGTACGTTTAAAGAAGAAAATTAACAATATTATAATGACAATCGTTAAATTCTAATATCGCGTGGCACTTCCTCTGGCAGTGGTAACTGCTCTGCATCTTGCTGGCATACTCGCAATGCAATTATCAATATGTTCTTTTGGAATTCGATGCCACGCTACCGGCAATATATCCCTCAGCTGTTGCACAGTAGTAGGCGTTGGATTATGATGATCCAATTGTCTTTGCAGAAGGTCCCATGCATGCTCAATGCGGTTGAGGTCTGGAGATAGCGAAGGAAGAGCAAGATAGTTTATTTCCTCATCTCGAAACATCTCTAAAACAACCCGAGCACGATGTGGCCTTGCGTTGTCGTCAAGGGAAAAAAATATTCCCGTCCAACAGCGTTGCGACGGTTCAGAACATGGTTCATAATGATCTCTTGGGCATAACGTTGGCCAGTGAGTCTACCATTAAAGATATGGAGGTCAGTACGCCACACTAATGAAATTCCAGCGCATATCATAAGACCACCACCACCAAAGACGACTGGTTGGGTATACTGAGGTAAGGTACGATGTCCGGCACTACGATATACTCTTTGACGGCCATCATTGCTGAGACAATATCGGGACTCGTCCGAATAGTGTATGTCATCTCACGGTGTCGCTTCTTGAAGCCTACACCTTGACCATTCCACCCGATGTCTTTGTTGAGCCACAGTTCTTGCAGGACATCTCAGGGGGCGGTATGAGGTAAGCAATCGATTTCTCACAGTTTGGTCGGAGACTCGATTTCCTCTGGCATTCTGGAGCACTTGCTGTAGATGCTGAGCAGTTGAAAGTGGGTGCATTCTTGCATTAATTACCAGAAGTCGATCGTCACGAGGGGTACTGCGAAAAGATCTACTTCCAGGCCTTCTTGCAATCGTACCTGTTTCTCCAAGGCGCGATAGGTCACCTGAAATTAGGCTCTGCGTGGTTCCTAACATATCAGCAATGTCGACCTGGCGATCTCCTCTGTGGTGCATTGCAACAATTACATTTCGATGTTCTATTGTTAAATGGTTTCTCTGCATTGTTGTTTATTATTAAGAACACAAGTGTAGCACACGAATAAAAAAACAATGAACAAAGAAGATCTTAAGAAGACAGGAAATATTATTCAATCAAACACACAAACTCGACTTGACACAGGATTACATAATTACAACTGTATTCGATTGGTTTTTGTTTTTTAACATGAAATATTGCTGTTTGCTCTAATTATCAATAATAGACGACCATTAGCCGCCAAATACAAATACATATATATATATACTTTATATTACAATATCCGTATTCAGTTTTGAGTAGTTTAAAAAGTAAAATCAGAACTTATAAAACGTGTGTCCGACCAATCATGTCTATCGTAGCGGATATGAGAGCGAGACACAGAGGAAGCGAAGAATCGTTTAAGAACAAACGAGATGAAAGTACTTATGATTATATCAGAGAACACACTACAAGATATGGTGCGAAATAAAGCGAAAAGAAGAGAAGAGATACATGTGAAATAAGCGACATAGTGCGATAGCTACATACTGGAAGCGCATGTGGAATGAGCACATTCAATGTATGGGCAACTGTTTACTAGCAAATATTGCAGGCGAAGTCATCAGGAAGGCCTTCCAAAATATCGTGTGATTGTTGGATGTTACTTGCATCACCTAATCAGAAAAACTTAGGTTGAAGACCTATCTTACGACGAAGGAAAATATAAAACTCCAGAGACGTAAATGCGCCTTGTTGCATAAATGCGCGAGTATTATTGACACACATTTCTTTTTTGCTCTATTAAATTTTTATTATTGTAAGGTGTTACATCGCAACTGCCTTAAAACTCTAACCACCGATTGGTATCTAACTTAAATTTACTAAATGGTTATGCCAAGAATTCCCCCACTCGTGTCCTCTCAGTTCTGCCTTGCAATGTTTTTGTCCTGTGTTACCACTTCATTTTTGCTCTGATTTTTCCAGTGATATTTACACATCTCTTTTCACTAGCTCAAATGGTTTGGTCCTTTTGAGCGTTCTCACTAGGTCTGTATTGTCGATGAGTTGGATTACCTCGACGTGTACGTGATGATGAAGCCTGGTTTCACGTTTCTGGGCAAGGTTCTTTATATCCTCCGTCACGGTTTCTATACCTATGAATATCACTATTTCTAGAGTACCATGGCGCATCTACAATTTTCCTCAGCAATTTGTTATGATAATTTTGAACTTGTTTGATGTTACATTTGTTGGTGTAGCCCCAAAATTGACAACCGTATTACCATACTGATTTTAAAACTTGATTGTTCAGAAGTAACTTGTTATGTATTAAAAGTTGTGAGTTTCTTCCCAGCAGCCAATATATTTTCCTATATTTTATATTTAGTTCTTC
This sequence comes from Limonius californicus, assembly GCA_014611495.1. Taxonomy (NCBI): domain Eukaryota; kingdom Metazoa; phylum Arthropoda; class Insecta; order Coleoptera; family Elateridae; genus Limonius; species Limonius californicus. The sequence goes on along the minus strand of JABXWE010024689.1, from coordinate 7,002 downwards.
TCTTTTCCTCTGCTTATGCTCTTTCCATCGTAGTTTGGCATCCAAGTTCATTTCAAGATACTTAGCTGTATTAGCATGCGGTATGATGCTGTTGTTGAGTGTCACTCGCACGTAATCATTCTTCTTGTTCATGAAATTGATATGCAGTGACTTGCTTCTGTTTAGTTTTATTCGCCATCGTTTTATTCATCTGTCCACCTAGTTTATGGCTTGTAATGTTTCTGCCGCTTCTTCAACTTCTTCGTCTACCGCTAGTATTGCAGTGTCGTTTGCAAACGTGGCGATTGTTATCTAATTGGTTGACGGAATGTCGTTGGTGTACAATAGGTATAGATTGGCCTCCCTAAACTGCTTTGTGGTATCCCTGCTTTAATTTCTTATAAGTCGTAATATTTCTCTTCTTGTTTGATCCTGAATAGTTTGTTTGCGATGTAAGACTTCACCAGTTCAGCAAATTGTTTAAGCAGATTTTTTTCTAGTTTATGATTTATTCCTTGATGCCATACTTTATCAAAAGAAGATTGCTGAACAGACTTTCTTCTCTTCAAGGATTTTCTCTATGGTATTTATTACCCTGTGAACTTGCTCTACAGTTGAATGTTGATTTCGGTATCCAAACTGGTGTGTTGGTATCAGTGTTTATTATAGGTTGAGCCTTTTGAGTAATAATTTTTCAAATAGCTTTGACAATATCGGTAAGAGCGGGATGGACCGATATGTTTCTGTATCATTCGACGGTTTTCCTGGCTTCCGCATCATTATGACTTCGGTTACTTTCCATACGTTTGGTAGATATTTTAGTCGAAATACTGCATTTAAATGTTAGTTAGCTTTAAATATTCCTTTTCTAGGTAGGTGTTTCAATACATTCCCTGTTATTAAATCAATCAGCGTAGACTGGCAGAACTGATTATTATAGTATTATACTTGACAGTACTCTTTATTGTTGTTGTTGTTGTGCAATTGTGTCAGATCTTAAAACTTGTCAAAATTACCAGAGAAAAATGTGACAAGAAGAAAGAGCTTTTCTCATGTGGAATGATCATGGGATTTTATTTCGCCAAAATGAGAAAAAACTGTAGGTCCTGCTAAAGAAATACTTGAAAAAATTTCACAAAAGATATATTAGATTGTAGAATAGTAAGAGGACATGGATACGACAAAGCCATTATTGACTGAAAAATATAATGGTGTTACAGCCCACATCACAAATGAAGTAATAAAATCTTGCCCAAAATTTTGCTCCATGTGCCTGATCATTCCCTCACTTGATTGGTGTAAAACATGCAGCCAAAATGAATACAGAAATGATAACATTTTTGGAATAGTCCAAAAAATTATTTAATTTTTTCATGCTTTCCTACTAAAAGATGGGAAAACATGACCGCAGTGTTAAAAATTACTGTTAAATATACCTACATCCTTTTTCGGACAATAAAAGAAACGCCGAAAAAAAACGCTATTGTTTTGAAGAGGTTAAGAGAAAGGATCAGATTTCGCAACAGGTAAGGATCAATTAAATATCTCTTTTTATGAGTAAATTATGTGATCATAAATCAATTGAGGCAATAGATTTGATAATATATTGCTATGATATTTATATTAAATTAATGTAATTATTATTAACTATTTGTTATATGTCTGTATCATGCCTTATACTATACTAAAATACCTTCGGAAGGACTGTTATATATTAAAAAGGATATTTATTGGAACTAAAATCCATTTTTGCACCTGAAATATAGTCTAGATAGTTTAACTATGTCATAATTTATAACAATTAATGAATAACTATAGTTAAAAATGTATTTATAAACCTGTTTTATGTGAAAAGTGTTTTCGATCCTTCGGACGATACTTCGTTATATGAAATATGAACTCCATGTAAACTTTTGCTATGTTTGGCTATTTGAAGTCCTGCTATGTGACTTAATACTCGTTATAGACGGTGATGTGGGTAATTTTTGACTGTATCAGAGCCCTAAAACTCAAATATTACAGTTATAAAAGTTTATCGTTCAAATGTATAAAATTTTGATGCAATATGGTTTTATATTAGCTAAATAAGTTGTATATGATATCTAGGAAGACTTTTATTAAGTTTCTTTGTTGATTTAGATTGTTTATTTGATCATATTTGTGTTTGAATTCAAATTTTGGAGTTTATAGGTTAGATTTTGTATTTAGTATGTTATAACAATTCCTTGGTGAAGAATATGTAGGATTAGAGTTATATATGTGTTAAAAATAAACATGCGTTATAATTTGTTTAAATTAATATGTATTTTAATATGTAATTGTTTAATGAATATTGTTAAATTAATTTGATTTGGTAACTTTGGCAGAATTATGCCTTGTTTGGTATCATAATGTTCATTTTAATGTCATTAACACTATGATGAAAGTCATTCTTATGTAAATTTATTTATAAAAAAGTTATTTTAGTTATAAGATTTTCATGCAAATTACATAATTTTTGTACTTGATTTTGATTGGTTGAAATTCTATAGAAATTTTTGATTTTGTCCTTGTTTCATGATGTTGCATAGTAACGATGCTTTTTTGTTGAAATATGTAGAGGTTTCTGGCATGAAAATAATTGAAGAGTTCCTTTATGGCCATCGATCAAAGCGTATGTAAATACATTAAGCGCTCATATAAATTTTATTATTAAAGGAGGCATAACCTGAAATAAAAAAATTAAGTTGGGTTATGTGATTTGTAAACAAAATTTCAAACAGTTTTTAAAATTGTAATTTGTGACCAGTATGTGTTTAATAATAATAAAAGAAGTTACCTTGATTACATCAATCGAAGTGTGTTATTTTTGTGTAATTCTTCTGGAAAGATAAGGGAATAATATTGAAATTTACTAATAATAACTTATAAAAAGAAATTATAATTCAAAGATATTAAAACGGAATTAATGGACTTACCTTAATAAATTCAGACATTCAAGTGAACAATTACAGTGCTTCTGTGATTTAATGATTTAAATTCACAAACCTTTGGATAAAGAGAACTTGGTGCTGTCATATTCAAAACCAATTGATTCCAGTCTAGACAACGAGGCCGTCAAGCGGATATATGCAGATGTTGCGGTATTTTAGAAGAGGTGGTGTCTACAGTATGGTCAGAGTGACGCAGTAAAAAGATAAGTTTAAAATTAAGTTTGTTTTCATAAGATCATGTATTTTAATTGCTTTACAAGTAGCTATCTAAATCAGAGAAGCCACGAAACATATTACCTTGAGTTTTGAGAGTCTATTTAGATGCTGGAATATAATTTATGTTTATTTAATTTGAGAAAACTCAAATTGGCGCCCAACAAAATTACTTTTTTATTAAATAATTATTATTAAATAAAAATACAGAGCAACATCGTTTTCTGAATTTTTATCTGGAAAAAGTTAGGATGAAATGCTACTTTTACAAAAGTAGCAGCTGACTCATGCAAGGCATACGAGGAAGAATTAGATTGTATTCAACTGCAAAATGAGATAGAATGCTTACAGAAAACTCTGGTGCAAACTATTTCCAAAAATTTAAAACCTTTTTATCAACTTGAAATTCTAGAATGAATGGTAAAACGGAAGTTGTACGAATCATAGCCGTTCATCACCTCTTTGTGGATTTTTGGTCTACTCGTAACAATTGCTACTGGTGAAAGAAGTTTCAGTAAACTTAATCGTATAAAGGAATTATTTACGACAAGTATGATCCAAGATAGACTTAGTAGTTTATATTTACTTTATATAGAATATGATGTGTTTGCTGAAGCTGGCTTTGTGTCTGTCATTGACGCTTTTGCAAATTCAAAAGCGAGGAAAATTAAAATTGTTTAAAGTAATCAATCTATTTTGTTTATCAATATATAAATAAGTTGAATGAAGGTTTTTTATTACGCATTATATTTTGCATACTATTATCTATATATACCATTAATTGATGCGCGTCTACTTATAAAATGTGCTTTTTTGTTGACTGGTCACCGGCGCTTTAATTGTTAATTACAGTGTTGTAACAGTAATCCATTTAACATACATTGTGCTGTGATTTTTCTCATAGTAGGAGTACAGGAAAGTAAAATTCCATGGCGCAGTTTGCAAAATTTCAAATAGCTTTACCTATTTTCGTATCTATTAAATACTTTTAAATTAACCTAGCTAGATTTTCAATAAGCACCATTAAACTCTCAATTTTCAAAATAAATAATAAACGTTAACTGATTAAGAATAGGATAAAATACAGAAGATGTTTAAAAAACTGATGTTCGTTAAAGAAAAGGAACACATTCCATATTTTTAAACAATCATTGCGTTGCGACTATACTATTGAACATTTATCCTAAAAAGAATAAGTAGTTGCTTTTATATATAACTCGCTACAGGATTACCCATCTAGATTTCGCAAATTAGTTTCTTAAAAACGGTACCTAAGAGAAATCCATTCCGGGTCACTTGCAAACATATGTTTAATCCAATCAATGTTGATTATCTTCAACATTTTAAGGGTCATTAACGAATTCATGTTACACCTTCACATATAGGTATGTAGTATAGATGAAATTTTCAAAACGACGTTCTGGACTCCCAATGAATGAAAACATGTGTTTTCGTCCCATTAAATTATCTGGTTGACAGTACACTCTTCCACATAAAATGTTTTTAATATTGATATCTTAATGTTAAAAATTACCAATTTTATATATTATTAATAATATTATTAATAAGCATGTATTTAAGGGCTCAAGAAAGACTAAAGCGAATCGTTTAAAACAATCAGTTTAAACATTCAGGAGTCTCCGAAATCACGATGTAAACGACGTAAGTAATTCGAGGGAATAATTTATCAAGAACCCTTGTTAACCCGGAAATAGCTGAATAACGTGAGCGAAAACGCTGGTTTAACAGGGTTAGTGGAAATATAATTTTTTGATGTAAAATTGAGCCCTCGTAAATTACATTCTATGCAGTTTTGTGCTCAATATAAAAATTTGTTCAGCTTCAGCATTTCCATAACAATAATACTTTTAACGTGCGTGGAATATTTTTGTATAAATTATCTCATGAGAAAAAAGTATTGGTTTCGTGAACAAATTAAATATGGTCGTTTTGAACTGCTAGACACTCTAAAGTGGTTTTCAGAAGCTCTGTGGGTGTGTATATGTATATGTAAAGTACGGGTTATTTGTAATTCGTGCAACAGGCTTTGGGAGATAGTTAAAAGGGTCTGTTTTAGTAAAAAGCTTTTATGAGCATAGGTTTGATTCTATTTAATAGTAGAATTGCATTGTGTTTACCTTCAGCTTCTTCTCTTATTTTTAATTTGTTCAATTTTTATTTTTGTGAACTTGTCTGTACCCCAAACATGCTCTTAGCTTGATCAAAGCAAAGTAAGCGAAACCTCAAATGAAAATGCAATGTTTTGAAAGATCATGTTTATAATTGACTTACACCAGCGGTTAATATATAGATCATTTTTTAGTTTTTGGAATTCTATTTGTTTTATGAATCGACCTAAGTTTTGAAAAGTATTTTGAGTCTGTTTTGCTGCCCTGAATAGTTAAAAAAAAATAAAAGTGTAGACATATATTTAGTGATTCTTAAGAAGTCTTCCAACAGACAACGTTTGTTTCCGTTACAAATATTAAAGTTTACAACATTAATAAAGCAAATGTACTTTTTAAATAACTGAGCAACCAGATATCCTACAAAAAGGTACAAAACTGTGAATTTTATAAAATTGTTGTTCATTATTTTAAACAACTTTGAGTTGAGCCAGAGCAACCGTACTGATCGGACGCTGTGTTCAGTTGTGATTTGAGTTTTAATAAATAAAATTGCTAAAATTTATTACCGTTTAACATTATCGCGGTGCAACATAACTTGATTGAATAGGTCAAGTGCGCGACCGGCTGCCGCTATCTACGCCAAATGTGTTCTAACTTTTACTATAATATCAAATAAACCTTGTGCTGTATAATAGACAATCGTAAGATATTTATATGAAAAAAATGTCAGTTACGCAATCTGCACAGTTAAAAGTACCTACACGGATCTACCAAGAATCTAATGCCCACGTAATGGATGTCGATAAAGACGAATCTTGCAAAATAAACACCAAAAAAACGAAGCTTGTCATCACCAGATACTGATATTAGCAAACGATATATATTTAATAGCGACACCCTGCTTACCCAAAACAGATTTTATAAGCTGCAGAATACACAGGAAAATACACAGGAAAATTCCAGCGAATCTCAGCACCGAACCAAAGAATCACCTTCAACAGAAGCACCAAAAGTTCCACCCATATTCCTACGTAACGGTACGCACCACCAGAACATAATTAAGGATATTAAAGAAGATGTTTCCACTACCTACAAAGGTACTCAACTAAGGATTAATCTAAGCAGCCCTGATGATTATAGAGCACTTACCAAATTTTATGACCAAAACAAAGTAAGTTATTATACATATCAATCCCCAGCAATGCAAATATTTCGGCAATAATAAGAAATGTCCCTATCTCTATCACGGAAGATGAAATCTACGCAGAATTGCTTCAGTTAAAATATCCGGTAATTAAGACAACTAGACTACTAAACACAAAGAAAATCCCGATACCTCTTATCGCAATAGAACTTCAAAAAACAGAAGAGGCCAAAGCAATATTCAACTTAAATAGGTTATTACACTGCGTAGTTGCTGTTGAGCCACGGCGTAAAAATAGTGAAACACCACAATGCACCATCTGCCAACGTGTGGGACATACTAAGAACTACTGTCATCTCCCCCCGCGCTGTGTTAAATGCAAGGAACATCATCATTATAGCCAGTGCCTAAAATCTAAAGATGTCAAGCCAGCATGCGTCAACTGCGGAGGTGAACATACGGCCAATTATGGAGGATGCCCGTATATCAAATCCTTTAATCGAAATGTCCCCCAACGCTACCGTCCAACTCAGAACACCTCCAGAATTAAACCAATCAATCCTAA
>JABXWE010024688.1:0-29182 GCA_014611495.1 Limonius californicus | reverse complement strand
TTAATAAATAAAATTTAAAGAACAAACGATTATTTTTTATATATTATTATATTACAATTTATTGACTATTTGGTGCTATAAAGTGGACTATTTCTTTACTATTTCCTTTCTATAAAGTGACTATTTCATTACTACAAACTGACTATTTCTTTACAATTTTGTTACTGCAAGATAACGATTTCTTTACTGTTTCCTTTCTATAAAGTGACTATTTCGTTACTACAAACTGACGATTTCTTTACTATTTCGGTACTATAAAGTGACTGTTTCTTTACTACAAAGTGACGATTTCTTTACTATTTCCTTTCTATAAAGTGACTATTTCTTTACTATTTCGTTACTACAAAGTGACTACTTCCTTGCAATACATTGACCATTCCTTGACAATTTCCTTACTATTAGTTGCCTATTTGTAGTAACGTTACAATTTGTAGTTACATAAAAGTTACTTAATAGTTACTAAATTGTAAGGAAAGTTGTGACATTCCTGACTATTAAGTTACCTAAATGCAGTTACGATATAGTAAGGAAATAGTTAATTTTTGCTGTGTGGGTATATACAAAGTTATCCTAATTTTAATAATTAAACATGGCTTTTCTCGCTGACTTTTCTAGGTTCATTTCAACCAGTGATTCCAAAAGTGGGCAATATTGCCCTTCCGTGGATGCTGGATAGATCCAGGAGAGGGTGGCGTTGGCCTCAGGGGCAACAGGAGGGCATTGAAGGGCAGTAAGGTGGCGGTGTCATTGTACCATTCACTAAAAAGAGGCGATTATTTCTTACGCCTCCTACAATGAATGGCATACAAATACAGTTTTCCAACGAAGTTAAATATCTAAGAGTTATTCTCCGTCATAAACTCAATTGGAATTCGCATCTTGAAAGAACCACACAAAGAGCAACACCGGCATTTTGGATTTGCCTTAGGCTCTTTGGCAAAACCTGGGGGTTAAAATCGAAAATGATTTTTTGATCATACTTAACGGTGGTAAGACCCAAAACGAAGGAAAATACATTGCAGAACAAGCTGCTAAAAGTGCACCGGCTGGCTTGTATGGGAGTTATGCTCAAACTTCTTCCTTTGCACCTACAAATAAGGAAAAATGCAATGCTAAGTGCGTTTAGATTGCAACTAAACAAGAAATTGAAATCAGGAGACCTGATTGGACACCTAGAAATTCTAAAGGAATTCCAAGAAGAACTTCTAGTCAAACCAACTGATACATTAACGCCAGTTACGTTCAGCTGTGAGCGATTGTTTGAAGTGGTTATTCATGACGCCAAACATGGAGCTCAGGAGAACCAACACTAGAAAAGGGATCAATCGTGTGGTACACGGATGGGTCCAAAATAACCACCGGCATGGGCATAGGTATCTATGGCCCAAGAGTAAGGCTATCAAAAGCCTTGGGACAAATTCCTACAATCTTCCAAGCGGAGACCCATGATATATCTGTGCTCAAATATGCCTAAGAATAGGCTATAGCAGTGCTATAATCTATATCCTTTCAGACAGACAAGCAGCACTTAAAGCTCTGAGTTCTTAAACTCTTGAGTCTGGAATTGCCTGGCAATGTCTACAAACTGTAAATCAACTGGCAGAGAACAACAAGGTCACCTTAATGTGGGTGACAGGTCATAAGGGCATCACTGGAAATGAGGAAGCCGATAGCCTTGCAAAAATAGACTCGAAAACTCATTTCATTGATCCGGAACCTTTCTGCGGCATAGCAAAAATCCATGTAAATGCAAAGATCAATATATGGAAAGAGTCTCAAAAGACCTCACACTGGAACATTACAGGATTAAGGCAGGCGAAAAGATTCATACATCACTCGCCAAACTGCTTGATCTCGGCAAACAGGAGCTAAGGGACATAACAAACCTTCTAACTGGACATTGCCCTCTGAGATACCATCTCAATTTAATGGGTAAAGCTGACAGCAACCTATGTCGATTCTGTGAAGATTCAAGAGAAACAGCAACATATTCTCTGCAACTGCGAAGTTATAACCCGCCAAAAGTTTCAAAACCTCGGAAAGGTGTATACAACATCTGACAAGGTGAGCAAAACTGCTCCCAGGAAGATCTTAAAGTACGTAAGAAGCTTAGGACTTGAGGGGTAACACTAGGTTAGCAGGGTTTCACAAAAGATCCATATAAGTCGAAGTGTTGAGAGGCAATTTTATTGCCTGAATGACCCCGTAAACATAACATAACATACGGTGAAGCACGGGGAATTAAGTCAGGTGAACAGGCGGGATTATCTAATACGGAAATGTTTGTGGAACTGTACACTACTGGCTACTGTCGCCTTCAAAGTACTACCCTTGTGCTTCTATACACTGACTTAGACGACGTTCCTATTTCTGAAACACATTTTCCGGAATATTGTTGAGTACCTGTTGCACATTCTGCTGGATATTAGCTGTATTAGAAAATCTTTGTTCCTTTAGCGGAACTTTTAATTTTGGAAATAGTCGGAAAGCATAGGGAATTAAATCAGGTGAACAGGCGGGATGATCTAATAGGGCAATGCTTGTGGAACTGTACAGTACTGCCTACTGTCGCCTTCAAAGTACTACCATTGTGCTTCTATACACTGACTTAAACGATGTTCCCATTTCTGGAACTCATTTACCGGAATATTGTTGAGTACTTCGCGCAACTTTTAACTTTGGAAATAGCCGGAAAGCACGGAGTTAAGGACAATCGCCTTTTTGGCCTCGAAGCCTCTCAAACTGAGCGCACTGCATTGGCGCATTGCCAAGCCACAACTCAGGTCCTTCCCTTTGAACTGAATTTCATAATTTTCTCTAATTAGCATTGTCGGTTGATTATTTGTTCCTGTTCAATAAATTCTTGGTGGACTATTCCTTTGGTGGTCATCTGTTACATATTCTCGCCCATCTTTGAATTTCTAATGCCATTTAAGCACACCTGATTTTTTCGTAGTATCTTCACCATATCCACTTTCAGCAGTTTTAACGTTTCAACACAAAATTGGATGTTAATACGCTATTCTAAATTTCGATCACCCATTCAAACACGGGCGACAATAAGCCGCCATTCCGGCAATTAAATTGTCACACAACTAATCGATTTTCAGGACAACAGATCTTAACAAGTGAGATCGTACAAGTTTAGCACACAGCGACAGGAATCTGTGCATGTTATTACTAGCTTACTATACTTCTCTTCTTTATGACATTTTTTCTCTCACGGCTTCGTCATCTTCAATTTTCATAATTGACGATTGTCTCAATCTCCCTCTTGAATATGGGTCTTCCATTTCATAGCTGGCCTTCCTCTTCGTCTCCTTCCTCTCCGGAATACACGGTTTGGCCATCTAGACTGTGCTATTCTCTGTACGTATCGGTACCATTTTAGTAGCCGATTCTCCAGATTTCTCGTACCAGAGGACTTGATGTTAATTTCCTGCCATATTTTTTCGGTCCTCCAATGGTCTAATTTGGTCTTTTGCAGGCATCTTCTCAAAATATCTAATTCTGCAGTTCTTATCTGGTCTCTTATCTTTCTTGTTAGCGGCCACACTTCTCCACCATATAATTTACAATGCAATATTATAAATCGTGAGAAGTATAAAATCATCTTTAAACAAGATGATGACAGGTGGCGCGCCTTTTACAACATTTCATTGGCAATTGCTAAATCGGAAAAACCCGCGAAGGACTGCTCCTACCAGATTTTAATGAGGTCCTACGTCAACAAAATCCTTTGAACAATAATACAGTGCAACGAAGAAGCGATGAAATGGTTCAAAACGTGGAAATCTCATTATGTGATTTTAAAAACAACTCGGTTCTCATCTACTCTGTTAGGGAATTAACCTTTACTTTTAACATATGTTCAATTCATAAAAGAAGGAAAAGTTTGCCAAACATTATTACGTGCTAAAAAATTAATAAATGACACTAAAAGAGACTCGATATTTCAAATATTGAAAAAAGTTTTATAAATTAGAGGAAATTCCTCTGAATACTATTATGTCAGCTACCGACGGTGCTTCAGCGATGGTAGGACGCTATCGCAGATTTACAGCATTTTAAAAAAAAACTGCCTGTGCCAAACGTATTCACTGTGCACTGTGTGATTCATCGATAACATTTAGATGTAAACACCTTAGTAATGGCCTTTACAGGTCGTTACAATAGGTAATTACAGCATGCACTTAATGAGCGATTGTGTGTACAGCTTTGCATTCAAAATGACGAAGTGTTTAATATTTACCACTCTACACAGAAGTACGTTGATTGTCAAAGGATGCCTATTTAAATCAATTTTGAATCACTTGTAGAGTTTTTTGGAAATAAAAGATTTACTACGAGAGAACTTAATGCAGTAACATAGCCTATTTCACGAAGATGTTTACTAAATTGTACAGCTGTAAGATAAGCTACATTTGATAAAAACAAAGGCTATTGTTTTTGGGTTTGTATCATAACTATCCTTGTATAAACGCAATTTAGGACGTAGGGAATTCAGTCAGTTTTTAAATCAATCGACAGTGGAAAAACGTGATGGAAGACGTGCTCAGTTATTGTTAGCATTTGGAGGTACTTTATCATTTAACCAACAAGATATCCATAAAATGAAAATTTCCGATTGGCTTTTGGACCCATTTTCAAGTACAAATACAGAAGAATATTATATTGTAAGAATTGATAGAAGTAACTACAAACAAAGAATTGAAATTCAAAATTGGGTTCCGTTCTGGTAGCGAGAACAGATACACATACTTTATCCCGGATTGTGGCTGGGATACCAATGTTTTTAATCGCATTTTCACTATCGTATTTAGCTGAATATGAATTCAATGTGATAACAATTTTTTTGATAAAAAACAAGAAATGTAGAGCCAAATATCGATAAAATAGTAGCAGCACAACAGGCTCATTCGTCTCATTAGGACTTTCTTAAATATTATTAATTGTTACTAATTACGACGTTTATATGCAATTTATCTTCATGTTTTGTTCATTTTAGTAAATACTTTTAAAATTCTAGTTCCAAAGTGATTTACTTCCAAACTAGAACAGAAATTAAAATATTACATGCACAATTGTATATAATAGCATTAATAGAATATCGAGACAGGGATTATGTAGATTAGAATAGATTTCTCGAGAGAGAGAGGGCATTAAAAAAATATCTTAGGAGAGGGGATGATGAACCTAATAAGTTTGGGAATCACGTATTTAAACTGTGCAAAAATACAAACTTTTCATTATTGGAAATATAAAAATACGCGTATTTGTAATATTTACACTTTAGTAAAATAACATACTAGATGTGTCGTATCGTTCGTTTACAATATTTATATACGGCTTTAAGTAACATCTTTAGTAGAATATATACCACAATGTGTTTGTTTGATGTTTTACAAATATACAGGGTGTTTTCAAAAGGTACAAAACTATTCCGGGCCCTGATCCTTTCGCCAAAATAAACAAAAAAATTCCCACGAACATGGCTCAAAAAATGTTTTTTAAGAGAGAGGTCAAAGGTATACCACCCAGGAAGGTTCTTTTTGGAATAACGTGTGAACCATATGAGCTAGAATTACAAAATTCGGAATAAACTTTTTTTCCTTAACCGATTCTGTACTTAAACTTATCATACCCCAAAGATCCCTAAATGGGCGCAGGCTGCGGTAAGAAATAATGTTTATACAGTAAGACCTCATTTAACGCTACCTCGGTTAACACTGATTCGACATAACGCGGTTTTATTACGAGCCCTGAAAAAAGCGCTAAATATTGCACGATTCGATATAACGCGGTTCTGCTAGAAAGCCTGAAGAAGCGGAAAATTTACGCTGATTCAATTCATTGTAGTATTTTTCTTGAATACGTATATAATATGATTTTTCCCGAACCCGAACCAATCAACGAAAGGTGACGATTCGACGTAGCGCTGTAATTCCCCTAAACCCTAAATTTACGTTTGTCCCGTGCATTTGTTTTAACCGCGATAGTGTACCGTCACCCATAAAAAACAAAGGCCTGTGATCAACTGATCGCATCTACGTGATTAAAATTAATGTGAAACTTATTTATTCTTGGTGACATGTTCTTCTACCTCTATTTACAAGGTGTTAAAACGACCCCGCTTAACGCTGTTTCATTTAGCGCGTTGTTTTCCAGGTACGCATCCTGAGCGTTAAATAGGGTCTTACTGTATATTGCTTTTAGTAGAATATATACCAAAATGTGTTTGTTTGATGTTTTACAAATATACAGGGTGTTTTCAGAAGGTACAAAAGTATTCCGGGCGCTGATACTTTCATCGAAATAAACAAAAAAATTCCCACGAACATGGCTCAAAAAATGCTTTTTAAAGGAGATACAGCTCTTCAAAGGTACAATTACAAAATGCGTAATAAACTTTTCTTCCTAAACCGATTCTGTAGACAAACTTATCATACCCCAAAGATCCCTAAATGGGCGCAGGCTGCGGTGAGAAATGATGCTTATACAGTAAGACCTCGTTTAACGCTACCCCGATTAAATTGTAGTATTTTCCTTGAATTAGTACCATACAGTTGAACAAAATGAGTGCGGGCGAGAGATTGGTTTTCGCTGGATCTCTCTCTCTCTCTCTCTCTCTCTATATATATATATATCTTTCTATCTCTCTCATTTTCTTCTGTTACGAATATTTTGCAAGTTTATATAGAAATAATTTAAAATTAAAAGTGAAACTTGTTTATTCTTGGTGGCATGTTCTCCTATCTCTATTTACAAGGTGTTAAAACGACCTCGCTTAACGCTGTTTCATCTGGCGCGTTGTTTTCCAGGTACGCATTCTGAGCGTTAAATAGGGTCTTACTGTATATGGCTTTTAGTACCACCTTTAGTAGAATATATACCAAAATGTGTTTGCTTGATGTTTTACGAATATACAGGGTGTTTTCAAAAGGTACAAAAATATTTTGGGCGCTGATCCTTTCGCCAAAATAAACAAAAAAATTCCCACGAACATTGTTCAAAAAATGCTTTCTAGGAGCTCTTCAAAGGTACATCACCGAGGAAGGTTCTTTTTGGAATAACGTGTGGCCATTTGAGCTAGAATTACGAAATTTGGAATAAACTTTTGCTGCCAAAACCAATTCCATAATCAAACTTGCAATATCATATCCCAAAGAGCCCCTAATGGGCGGAGGCTGCGGTAAATTCAGTCATTTATTTGTGGCATATGTTTACTTGACCGCCTAACATGTTTTTGAATATTCACATCCAAAAATCTCGAAAATGGTGCCAGATATCGACTTTCAATAAGAGTACCTTTTATGTGCGAAAAAGGTTCAAATTTCTATATATAGATATTCTATAGCCGCCCATTTGGGGCTCTTTGGGGTAAGTTACAGAATCGGTTTTGGCAGCAAAAGGTTATTCCAAATTTCGTACTTCTATCTCAAATGGTTCACACGATTCTAAAAAGAACCTTTGACCTAAATTCAGTTTTTAAAAACACCCTGTATAATTATAAATACATAAAAATTGTTTATTTGGATACTAAATTATCTTTCTTTTTAGCTATTCTAATACTGACTGTTTCGGTTGTATTTTTTGATGGATATTCATCTAAAGGGCACCGAATGATGTACTTATTTATTAATTTTGAAGGAAGATTTCAAAATGGTTACTAGGAAGAAACTGGCTTTGGGTTAATTGGCATTGTTATAGAAACTTCCTAAGTAGTTCTCTTGAAATGATTCATATAAATGTGGTTGTACATAAGAGCACTCGATTATCGCGATCAAGATAATTTCAGAATTCAAAATATAATGATTCATTGATTGGTTTAAAGGAGGTAATACTGGAGCCCGGATAGGATATTGATATACAACCGAGTGTACCCACATTTTTGACATTCCTAATATTAATTATCGATGAAATCATCAGACTTCATCATATTCACCTTTCCTGTAAACAGCAGGTATCGGCATTTAACCAGAGTTACAAGTGAAAACGAATGGTATTTAGGTAAATCGTGGCTCCGGGTTAAGAGTTGACTAGTAAAGTGTATATTTTACTAATCAACAAGCGTTTATTAATATGAAAGATAAAAATGTCGAAGGCCAAAGCTTGTCCGTGGCCGAAACATAGTTCCCCTCAAGCAATTTTAACGCCTTCTAATTTTTCGTGTTCAAAATTAAAAGCCTTCTACGTTTCACCTTTTTATGCATTAATGCTGGTTCCTTTCAGATTTTTTATAGCAAATTCATACTTGCGGGCTAAATTCTGGCGTAATTTATGGCTAAGCTCACGCAGATTTAGTGATTTTGTACCTACCTAGAATTCTAGCTATTTGCACTTTCTAAGTAATGTTTTCTTAAGATGTGGTAAATGCTGTTAATAACAATAATAAATGGTCGTGTTCGGTATATTTACCGCGGATACTTTCGCTGTTGCTCTTACGAAATACCATGAAGCTCACGCAGTCTATTTCAAAACTGGTGCATAAAAATAACCACTTTTATTCTAACCTAAAAATTGAGTTTTATGAAGATATAAAATGCGTCAAGGTCTACAGGGTGGCCCAATAACTCGAGAATAAATCATTGCGCTCTAACGATGAAAGTATACAAATACATTAATAAGCAGAATGGTGCAAAACCATTAGCAGCACGTTTTAAAAATATTCGTGGTTCTACAGGGTCCTCTGTAAAAAAGCGCCAAAGCAAACTTATATATTTTCCAACAGAAGACATCATATATTTTTATAAAATTTTGAATTCTTTTAACAAAAAATTAAATAAGATATGGTTGTGAGAGTCTAAATGTAAAAGTTTCTATAATATTCAATAGTCCATGCGAATATTTAAATAAGTTTGTTGCAGTGCATCCTTGTAATTAATAAAGATAATTTGGTGAAAAAAACTGCACTTTAGTCTTGAAATCTACATGATCACTAAAAATAAACCGCAACGTATTATACAAGGTGATCGCTATTCTCAAAATACTTTAT
This sequence comes from Limonius californicus, assembly GCA_014611495.1. Lineage (NCBI taxonomy): Eukaryota > Metazoa > Arthropoda > Insecta > Coleoptera > Elateridae > Limonius > Limonius californicus. The sequence goes on along the minus strand of JABXWE010024688.1, from coordinate 20,187 downwards.
TACTCAATTTTTTAAATTTTTCTAAAATTTTAAAATCCATTATATTAGTTTAAGTTTTATGCTAAATATGTATAGACAATAATTAATAGTTTGTCTACTTATAAATGTGATTTATACGTACAATCGTTTTCAAAATGTCTTAAAATTGTGCCATTTACAACCTAGCTAAGTAATCATGTTGTTGGCACGTTAAAAACAAGCCATTCTTGCATTGTTACTGTTGTAGATATCGTACAACTGTGCGTCATTATATGGATGATTGTTTTATGCAACTAATTTTATAATATCCTTTCTCTGCAAAATGGTATAGTAATTTTAACTCTATATTCTGTTCATTTTTTTCACGAATCAGTTTGAACATCTTCTGTAATATTGCCAAGATATACAGAATTTCTTAAAATAATTATCGTTTGTAAGCTTAACTAAAAAACATGTTGGCCATGGTGTAGGTATACAGAAAGTAATTTTGCAGTTATGAAACTATTGCTAAGGTTGTAAACATCGCAGAACTCTATTTTCTTGTACTGGGCGATCATTTTATTACAATTTTATTACATTCGAAATAACTGCACATCCTTTTTTTATATTAAGCACCCTATATGTTTCCTTTGCGATTTCTCAAAAACGTAACGACATAGTAATTGCAACTCCATATTCTGTTCATCTTTTTTCAAGAATCGGTTTGAACACCATTTGTAATATTGCCAAGATATACGGAATTTCTTAAAATTATTATCGTTTGTAAGTTTCACTTGAAAACATGTTGACAACGGTGTTGATACATGAAAAGCAATTTTGCAGAGATGAAAATATTTCTACATCGCTGAACTGTATTTGCTTACACTGGGTGATCATAGTATAAAAGCCGATTTATGAGATTTGAAACAAATTAACATCCGTTTTGCTATATTAAGCGCTCTATATTTTTCCTTTGCTATTTATCAAAAACAAAACGATATAGTAATTGCAACTCTATATTCTCTTCATCTGGAAGTTTATCGGTTATTTAAAATATTAGGAAACATATTTTTGGGCAGATTGTAGTAGGCGGTGTCCCCTATCAGAAATATTGTTTGGTTATTCCAACGAGGTTAAATAATTTTTAGAAATCGCTTATAAAAATTAGTTTAGTTCTAAAATTAAAATTTTGCTTGATGTATATTACTTAAAACGTTTTTCTCTGTAAAGACCTATTTTTTAAAAATCGTTTATTTTGCGAGTTCTCCTAAAATATTTAAATAAATGTTATGGATTTAGTCTGTGAGGTATTAACGTAAAATGCAAAATAAATAAAAAATACATCTACCTGGAAATCACACACGGGTAAGCAGAATAGTCTTTCCAGATACTTTTAATATGGCATGTTGTATTTACAAATTAGTTTGTGTTCACTGTTGCATGCCACAGACATAGAGGACCTACAGCTTGACGTGGGCTCCGAACCACAGGAAGTGTAAACACTTGCACTCCAGAGAACATTTACTAGGCAGAATACTTCGCTGGTTTGCCATTGCCTCGCGAAGGAAAACAGCCGTTAAAAATCCGATGTTCCGGTACTGGGAATTGAACCCAGGCCATTCGGAGTAGAAGTCTAACGCGCTAACCTCTAGAGTCTAGCCCCTGGCCGCCCCCTACACAGTCTAAAAATTAGTTAGCCCCGTTGGAACAGCCAAAAAATATTTCACCTATTACAATCTATCTAAAAAAAGTTTCCTAATATTTAAAAAATCGATATATCAAGCTGATTCATCTTAGCAGACTCACCCTGTATAAACACAACTCAACATTTGCAAATAGATAAATGTAGACAAAATGTTAATCAGTACATCAAAATTATTGCATTATATTAAATAAATGTACTAATTAGTAACGTCAGATAGTCAATATCTAATTAGTAATCAAAACTAATGTAATGGTTTTTAAATTTTAAAATAATATAAAGGGTGTTTCATAATATAGGAATATATTAATAACGTATTTTATATATGTTGAATTGCATATTAAGTCATCACGTGCTGAAAATGTTTAGCACATTCATTATAATTAATTATATTCATTCATTACAAGTCGATACAAAAAGAAATTTTGTTTAAATATTCGTCTGACCGTCTTCAACAATTGAATAAGTAAAAAATATTAGGTTAATCTTAAGATTTTAATCCACAGAATTTGAAAAACATTTACAGTGAGCTGCTTAAAACTATATAAACTTGTTGTGCAAGGTCTTTACAGAGCACCCTGTAAAATCAAAATTTTAAAATATGCTGCTTGTGGTTATGCGTAAGAAAATATTTGGATATTATTCAGTGGCGGCCGGTGAGGTTTCAACAAGGAGGGGTGCATTTAATTTTAAAAGCAAAAATATATGTTATTATAAGAAAAAACTCACCTGAAATTAATGTGAAGTCCTTAAAAACACGTTAAAAGTTTATAAAATGCATTCTTGTAAATTGCTTTCAAACAATAATATAAGATAGTCAGCGAATCAGTAATTACTTTACAAAAAAAAACCCATCCAAATACATTTAATTTTGAAAATGCAGTTCTGCTCGTCGATTTTTCGAAACTCTTGAAAAGTCTACCTTTAAAAGATTATCGACACTATTCATTATCATCATCAATAATCATCATATACGTACGGTCAGGCGATGTTTGCCGAATATAGAGAATCGTTGGGGCCGAATAGATGCCACCTTCACGCCTTAATCGCGCAAGGCGATCGCGAACTTGTGTCGAAAATGGCGGAATGGATGACAGTTTAAACGTTAGCTATAGAAAACAAACTTTTGCAGAGTTAGTTCATTTTAATTATTATTTACATACAGAAAAGAAAACATTAATTTTAATATTTTAATCAGAGGGGGGAGGCGCCCTGTTATGTTCGTTTGATTTTGCCGCGTCATACGAATTAAAGTTTTATATTAATTGCCGCTCTTGAATCGTTTGCTGTTTTATCATTTCCAAAAATTAATTTTAGAAACCTAATCGAACGCTTGACATGTATGTTTAGTCTGTTTAATGCCGATCAAAAACAGTTCTTAGAATTCCTTTGTTGGCAGAATGGCCGGAAGTTCCACGTGGGAGATTTTGTTCTAGAATTCTTACGATATATTTCGCAATATGATGAAATATTCCTGTTTGAGATTCGCATTGCGTTTTCTAGTAAGTCGATTTAACACCTTCGCTCGACCCTGTTGCTCGTTATCATCTAAGCGCGATATGGGAGTGAACGCACGTGGTTTTTGGAAACGGAGTTGTTGGCAGCTTCTCTGCTAAATGAATATATCGTGTCATTTTTTGCCTTAGGCAAAAGAATCTTCGACTTGTGTCGGATTAAAAATATTAGCAAGTGTCAGCTTATTGTAAAGGCAATTCAGTGAAATTGTTCTCTCGACTTGTGTCGGATTAGAAGCCTTCAACACCGTGACAGTCTCCTTTGAGCCGTTGCAAGTGATAATCCCGTACAGCGGCGGAGATTTTGGCTCCTGGTTCCCGTCTTTCTTTTTTTGTCAAAGAAAGTCCTGGCCGTAACGTTGTCCACTCTTCAGGGGCGTGCCTGCGAATTTTGCCTGCTTCCCGAAGAACCCAAGAACACCCCAATTGTGCCTCTCTCTACTCCGTACCAAAGAGAAAACTAAGTAAAACTCGGCAATATACTATACAGTGATTGTTTTCCCCTGTTTATCAGTGTTTCGTTAATAACTAAGAAATAGAACAGTTTAATTCCCTTGTATTATTAAAAGTGAGGCAACTTTCAGTTTCATTATTCGTTTAGGTTAAAGTTTGATTAATTTCTGTAAACTCGAACGTCACTGGCTGCGTAGATCTGTGTGGTTAGTAAAATAAATGCCGCAAGCCAGGGGCGGCCTTTCTAATTCGAACGTTCCAACTACCCTTGTATTATATTATGTGTCACCAATTTCAAACAATCGTTTTAAAATTCACCATATCTTTTATTTCTGTGTATTTTTATTGTATTGTGTACATGAACTTTGTAAGCTTTATACAGTGTGTTCCTAAATATCATGTACATACGGAAGGAGGTAATTCTTCGGCTTATTTCATGACTAACAATTCACATAAACATAGGTCCGCAAACGCTTCGTTACTGATCTACAGGGTGTTGAAATTTCAAGATTTTTAGTTTTCTCTTTATAGCTCCTGCAGTTTTTGGAATATTTAGCTCAAATTTGGAATACAGGTTACGCTGCAGGGCTTACATCATTGGTTGTGAGAATCTACAAAGAGATATTTTTTCAGGGGTCATGCCCCTTTCTCCCCCTGAACTTTTTTGCAACCTGTATTCCAAATTTGAGCTAAATATTCCAAAAACTGCAGGAGCTATAAAGCGAAAACTAAAAAAATTTTGATATTTCAACACCCTGTAGATCAGCAACGAAGCGTTTGCGGACCTATGTTTATATGAATTTTTAGTTATGAAATAAGCCAAAGAATTATCTCCTTTCGTATGTATATGATATTTAGGAACACACTGTATAAAGCTTACAAAGTTCATGTACACAATACAATAAAAATACACAGAAATAAAAGATATGGTGAATTTTAAGACAATTGTTTGAAATTGGTGACACATAATATAATACAAGGGTAGTTGGAACGTTCGAACAAGAAAGGCCGCCCCTGGCTGGCGCCATTTATTTTCCTAACCACACAGATATACAGGAGGAGGCACAATAAAGGTGATTCCCGGCTGGCTTCTCGGTCTTCCACGAAAACCTGCAAGCAGCTGTGATTTGGAAGGTGGCGCCCGCTAATTTTGACCTACTGTGTACACAACTAGGTACGATTTCCCTCCTGTACGCGTTTCTCGTGAACCACCCCTACTCCTCTGAGTTTAGCAGAAGGCCTTGTTCCATCTTTCCACGGGGTCGATGAAAAAGCTCGTTTGGCCCGTAATATTATCATATTTACCTGTTGTAGCGCCGTTGGACCACCCTGTATATGACGAAAGTTGCCTTACATTTCTTCATATGGTATCACAGGCATCGAACCTCGGCGTATTGGATCACAATTGATTATTATTTACGATTGGAACAGCACTGCCGAATATTTTTGGTACTAAGAAAAACTTCTTCGCATGTAGAAACTGCGTCTGCTTATAATTTAGCAGTTGGAATGCGTGTACTTACAAAAATATAAGCAGTGCTGTGTTCAAGGTCACAATAATTTTCTGAGTTCAAAGGAAAATATCGTTGCAATAACAACTTTAGCTTTTTGCTGAGTATTTAAATGGTAACAGGTTTTATCGACTTAAAAAGAAAACAGAAATGCTGTCATGTGAGGCTCTTCTTCTTGAATGAGCCGTAATTGAAAAAGTTGGCTATTTGCATAGAGAAGTTGCAAAATAGCATTACCATGCGTGATTTTTCAGGGAGCGCGGACAATTATTTTGCAATCAGCTTCAAACGAGAAATGTGTTTCCGTTCAACGTTTTACTAGAAATAGGAAAAAAATAGAATGGATACACAATAACAAGTAACCGTTATGCGGATAAATAATTGAAATAATATGTCATAGTGAATGGGCATTAAGTGTAACAGACAACTAACGGCTATAACCGTACACAAAGCAATATTATTATGAACCGAGCAACAATTGCCGGCTCCGGCGTTATGAAATTTCGAACGTCTTGCTTGGCTGCCAGTCGAAGCTGCATCGACGAACATATGTCCGATCATCATACATGTCACATCTTTAATTTGTTACAGCAATCGAGATTAAAATAAGAACATACGCCCGACGTAAAGCACCTTGAACTTGCGTTTCAAACGACTCTTCACTCTTAAAAACTTGTAGGTCTTATGTCGTAGTCGAAGCCATAATAGAAACCATTTAGTCTTAATCGATCACTATATATAGACAAAAAACACAAACTCGCTATATCACCCTGGAACTCTGCTTGTCTGCAAGTATTAGAAATATCTGACAAACATTAAGTTGCAACACACGATCTTACTAGAAAAAGTAGCGCAATTTTTACATTGCGCTTTTTCAGGCGAAATATCGGAAATGGGATTTTTTAGACAATTATTATTGTAGCACAGATCTAGATCAAATTTCAACACGTTCAAATCTAAAGTGGAACGACAAATTAACATTTTATTAAAAACAAACCGCATCGAACTGACCCTAATTTGGTCCATTCAGATAAAACTAGTAGAAATCCACTACTGACAAATTAACATATTCTATTTTATGATTAATAAAAACCACGTAATTAAGAATAAAATAGAGGGGGCAAACGGTACATTTAAAATGCTAATACTTACTTATCTTTCACATTTTGCTAAGAATGTACAAACCCAGAAAAATAAATAAATAGAAATAGCTTTCTTGTGTTATATGCACGTGGGAACATAACATAACAATAATGAGACTTCCTGAAACACGTACGGCATATCTCAAACAAAGCAAAAAATTAGATTAAATTAAACTATATACCAGAAAATAAGCAAGATTTAATTTTTTGACGTATTTATGTGTAATTATAAGGATATGAGATCGTGTAGGACTTCCACTGTTGTGCGGACTGTGGAAATAATTGAAACGAATGACTGAACCTGAAAATTAAAAAATTGTTGTACCGTGACGGGGAAATTGATTTTCAAATTGAGTTATCTCAAAACGCTTATGTCCGTTAAAATTTCCGGCTTGATTTATTTTGTTTTAGCTATCAGAAATTCTTCTTCGTAAATCCTTTCGTCCTTTAGGACGTCCAATTAGGTTCAATACTCTCCCACTTCTTCCGTTTCTTCCGGCCCCATACCATGATTTTCATTCCATTTAGCGTTTTTCCTCGTCTTATTTCTACATCTTCTATTCTTTCCAGCCGGGTTTTCCTTGGTCTGGCTGTCTTCTTCCTTTTCTCGTTTCAATTACTTTCCTCACCATTCGTTCTGGATCAATTCTTGCCAATTTGGTCATGATAGGTTCTTGTTTAGTCACATTTCTAACTTGTATATTCCTCATTGTATAAAAAAATTCCCGTTATTTTTCGTAGGTATTCAATTTCTATAGCGTTTATTCGGCGGAGTCCTGTTTCTTCAGTGGTACCCATGTTTCGTTACCATATTTACAATTACATTATCCAAGATGTTTCTAAAAGGTCTGTACCACATATAGGTATCCGAGATCAAAATAGGACGATTTAACCGAACTAACCTATATACAAAGGTGTACGGTTACGGAGTTACAGTCTTCAAAAGTGAGACTTGTCCAATCACTTTTCTGCATATAATCATGGTAATACTCGGACCAATGTTTTGATATTTTATGTGTATACCTGACTCATCAAGGTTTTAATAAGTGTAAGGCTTCTCAAGTATTACGATCAGGTACTGTTTTCTACAATATCTTCTACATTATTATATTTTTCTTATTTTTCGAAAAAACAAAGCGTTGGAGGGCAGATGTTCATATGATATTTTTGTTACTGTCTTGTTGTTCTACGAATTTAATCCCCCTAGTATAACATTTCCAAATCCATTTTTACAAAAATTGATTTATTTCGAAAACGACTGGGTTTATCGACTTTTAACAAGAGTACTCTTTTTGGATATTTTTGCATACCGAATAACATTATTTAAACTATTACCATACTTAAATGCAGAGGAGTGATCGGACAAGTCTCACTTTAGAAGGCTGTAATTCCGTAACCGTACACTTTTGTATATAGGTAAGTTGAGTTAAATCGTCCTATTTTGGTCTCAGGAATACGAATAACGTTTTGAACCGACCTTTTTGAGACGCCTTGTCTCACACTCGCGTCTTTTTGAGCATATCTACAGTCAAAATTATTGTAAATCAGGGCTATGGGTTTAGACCTCGTAAGCTTAAGAAGGGACAAGTAGACACATCCCTCCCGCTCTTTTGGTACCAGTAGTTAAATGGTACAAAAAGGAGTGTCTACTTGTGTCTTTTTAAGGTGGAAACTTCTAATCCCATAGCTCTCATTTAAAATAAATTTTAGTATATTTCGCTTTTCTGTAAATTAATTTTATTTACTACATGATATGTGTTCGTTGCATTTTGCACTTTCCAAGTATTCATATACTGTTACGTCTTCTAATTTTCTTTTGTATAGCATTATTCTTTCCTCTTCCGCTTTACTTTTACCATTATTTATCATTACTTTACTCTTATTCGTGTTTATCTCCATTTTAAGTGATTCGATTTCGGCTGCCCGTTTATTTACTATTGACTGTATTCTTCTTTATGTCTTGACTATTAGTATGACATCGTCGGCATAGAGTAGACTATCAAGTTTCGTGGGGCTGAGATTTCTATATTCGATAGTTGTTTGTTCTACTTTTTCTCTTACGTTCTTTATTGTACTATCCATAACTGTAATAAACAGCAGTGGGCTTAAACTGTCTCCCTGCTTCACTCCTTTTTTTTATTTCAAAGGCTTCTGATCTTTGTTTGTTTATCTGTACGTTTGCTATTACGTTTTGGTATACTCTTTTTAATACTTGTATTAATTTTTTCTTCCTACTTTCTACCTTAAATCTCTAAGTATGTACATATGTGCAACTATAATGTGGTGTCGATTACAAATGTGTCGATGAGAAAAACCCCGAACACAAAAATGTTCATTGGAAATAATACTGAATGGAAAAAATGTTGAACATAAAAACCTTGATCACAAATATGTTGCATGATTAAAATGCCAATTACTGAAATGTGCAATGGAAAAATTACAACGATAACATCAATTACATTAAGACCTTAAATGCAATAATTTCAAATGTAAAAATGTTGAATGGAGATAATAGCGAATCACAAAAACGTCGATTGCAAAAATTTCCAAGCAATATGGTGAATAATAAAATCTTTGAAAAAAAAAAGGAAAAGCGATCAATTTAATACCATATAAATACAATACAAAAAAGGACACTAAAAGTATTTCGAATATGTAATAGATAAGAGGCGGCTGTGGGCTAGAGGTTAGCGCGTTAGACTTCTACGCCGAAGGTCCTGGGTTCAATTGCCAGTACTGGAACATCGGATTTTTAAAGGCCGTTCTCACTCGCAAGGGAATGGCAAACCAGTGAGGTATTCTACCTAGTATATCTTCCTTGGAGTAGAAGTGTTTACACTTCCCGTGGTTCGGAGCCCACATTAAGCTGTAGGTCCTCTATGTCTGTGGTGCTTTAAACGCGCAACACAGGCATAGGAGAGAAGATCATTACGTCTCGTAAGAGATAAAGCATTCGAAGAAGAAGAATAGATAAGAAATAATAACATCTACCATTGCTTGTAAAGATATATTACACACGAATACAAAAAAAAAATAATAAAATGTCAATATTTTACATTTGATGTACTTGCGGTTGAAATTTTTTTTATTCGATTTTATATATATTTAACCTATTTATATTCGACGTTATTTACATTTAACCTCTTTATATTCGACGTTACTGCATTCGAAACTATATTCATTCCGCGTTTTTGTGTTTCATTCGACAATATGTAATTGTGCTCCACGTTATCGCATTCGACTTATTTGTATTCGATATTATTACATTCGATATTTTTGCCATTCGATATGTTTGTATTGGACGTAATAGCATTTGAGAGTATTACCATTCGATATTTCTGATTTCGACGATATATTCTTAAAATTTAGGTTATTTGTCATTTTCACTTTGACATGACTTGCATTCGGTAATTTTCTATTTTACATTTGACGTATTTGCGGCTAACATTTTTTTTATCCGACGTATTTACATTTAACCTATGTATGTTGGACGTTATTGCATTCGAAACTATATGCATTCCACGTTTTTGTGTTTCATTCGACATTAATTGCGTTCTACGTTTTACGCTAAACATTATTGTATTCGACGTTATCGTATTCGACCTACTTGTATTCGATATTATTACATTCGATATTTTTGCCATTCGACAAATTGGTATCCGACGTAATAGCATTTGACAGTTTTACCATTCGACAGTGCTGATTTCGACGATATATTCTTAAAATTTCGGTCATTTATTATGCTCACTTCGACATGACTCGCATTCGGCAATTTTGTATTTTACATTTGCTGTACTTGCGGCCGGCATTTTTTTATTCGACGTTATTTACATTTAATCTATTTATATTCGACATTTTCTACATTTAACCATTTATATTCGACGTTATCGTATTCGACCTATTTGTATTTGATATTTTTGCCATTTGACAAGTTTGTATTCGATGCAATAGCATTTGATAATTTTACCATTCGATATTTCTGGTTTCAACGATATCTTTTTTCGATCATTTGTCATTTATTTTCACTTCGATATGACTTGCATTCGCCAATTTTATTTACATTTAACCTATTTACATTCGAAGTTTTACATTCAAAACCATATTCATTCCACGTTTTTGTGTTTCATTCGACATTAATTGCGCTCTACGTTTTTACACTAAACGTTATTGTATTCGACCTGTTTATATTCGATATTTTTGCCATTCGACAAGTTTGTATTCGACGTAATAGTATTTGACAGTTTTACCATTCGATATTTATGGATTCGACGATATCTTTTCAAAATTTCGATCATTTGTCTTGTATTTTCACTTCGATATGACTTGGATTCGGCAATTTTGGGTTATTGCATTCGAAGCTATGTTTACGTATTTGTGTTCCGTTCTATACTAATTGTTTCTACGTTTATACAATGGATGTTATTGTATTCGATGTTATTTCATTCGATGTTTTTGTCATTCGACATTTTTATATTCAACGTAATAACATTTGACAGTTTTACCATCGATATTATTAATTTTGATCTTATGGCTGGTAACCAAGGAATAAATCTCTATATATGCGGGCAATCGTTTCTTATACAGCGTGTCTCAAAATGATTTTATACACATTTTACGCTTTACGATTCCCTATGTATTGGATTTTCAAAATTAAAATGACATGAAAGTATAAAACCTTTAGGAAAATGCCTAAAATTGGTTTTCTACTACAAGTAGGCTTTGCGTTGTTTTAAAAAAACAAACGCGCCAATAAGTTGGCCTCATAAATATGCATGTTTTTAACTATTTAGTTGAAGTTCTGTGTGTTGTGTTCTAAATTCCATTAGTAAAGTCCGAAACTAGGACCAATTGTATACAGGGTGTTTGCGTGAATTTTGCATGCATTATAAAGAGATTTCGATATACCGACATATATAGGGTGTTGTATTTGAATAATAGCAATCCGAATATCAGTAATTTTTGGAAAGGAGCTAATAGCATCACATACGTCATGGTTTTTTACATATACCATGTAATTTTCAAGCACAGCTAGTATTAGTACAAGCACCCTGTATGTCATTCTTCTCTTCCTGAAAATACAATTTCATATTTTTTTGAATGTTTCCAATTACTCTAATCTTTAAACAAACAACTACCAGTACTTAATATTTATTTAGAAAATATGTATATCAAAAGGAACCTGCTACTGTAGTTGTCTGGCAACATGTTAATTAGGTATAAAGATATCTTCAATTATGGCACTGAAAACCGAGTTAATGATAATTGTTAGTAAGATAAGCAAAATAAATAAAGAAAAAACATTTAATGATCACAGACGCCTATCCGGCATTAAATATAAATAAATTTATGATAGAATTACGAAGTTATGTAGCTTAGATTATAATTATGTATATTATTCATTTCAGTACAGACTTAAATGGCGAACTTGATTAAAATTTTTATTTGGACACCAATTACTGCTGTATATCTAATCAGTTCATGTTTCTAGGCTTAAATTCTAGTTCAGAAGTAAACAATAAGGTCTTTAACTTAAACAGTTTTGCTGGAATGTGTTCAATGTTTTGATAATAACACCTGAAAGCTGTTTTTTTAAATAGCCAAAGTTTTATTGCCTATAACAAAAATGTTCTGCTTAAATAGATTACGTAGTGTGTAGCACGGTTTTTACGATTATTTCGCTTTACAATGAGCAATAAATTATTTGGTTCTGACTTTGTGAGTCTCGTTTGCACAACTCTTTGTAATTTACAACAATGCTATTTTGGCCCAGCAATTGCAACCGGGATTTTCAGGGCAACCAATATTTTAAAATACGGTCATAAATATTTAAAATATATACTTTTCGTAGTTTTAAATCTCGAGGAAACAATTTTCCTTTACATTAAATCACGACGGTGTCTTCATTAGTAGGATAAGCAGCAACGTAAATAGTATGGAAAAAGAAGTCAACAAGCTCCATTTTGTGTTTGAGCAATTAGCAGGTTAATTTAATGTGAGAAGTTAAACCAAGTGTCAAGGTATAATTTTAAACTAGTTGACAGTGTATACCAACGACCTTTCCTTTTTAAATCCTGAAAGTTGAAGTGAACATTATTCATATTTATTACGCCGTGATCAAGAACTTTTTATAATAATAAAAGATTTTATAAAGATTCAGTTTCTCTATTTAATTGCATACACCGAGTGTTTTGTAAATGTCTAATATAATTTAAAAATTTAAAACCAAGTGCATGTGAATAGGGTCGTTAACCTTTTTTAAATTACATTTTCTAACAAAAATATAAACTTTTAAAATGGTAGCAGGCGCGCCGCCAGAAATATATATAGGGATTTATTTAGAAAACAAAGGGGGGGGGGGGGTATTGCAGTCCATTAGAACGTATGTGAGAATCTATACCTATTAGTAAATTCGTCAAAATCTTTTGTTTTAGTAGGCATATAATTTATTCTAATACAACTTCTGTACCTCATTTGCTTTCAAAGGTTGAATAAATCTATTAAAAACTATGTGTATAAATTTCAAGTGTAATAAGGAAGTTACTGAGAAGGAGTCCGGGCCCCATTAACCACCCCCCTTAAATACGTCACTGATGACTGGAATTGCTATATATTCTCTATATATACAGTGCGGTCGTAAAATGTCCTCCCCCCCTACTAACTTTTGAACAGCTTGATATTTCTTCACAAAATTTTGTGTGCTTTAATGGGAGGCTAAATACTACTTTTTAGCCCATATTTAAATTTTATAATCTTCAAAATGGCGGCTAGGCATCATCTTAAACTATTTTTTTAAATGGCAATGGGGGTCGAGTGACACCTCATTCGAAAAATATTTTAATTCTGCATCTGATCCTCCTTCTTCTTCTTCTGGGTACCATATCCGCTAGCGGATGTTGGCTATCATCATCGCTATGGTCACTTTATTGGCTGCTGCTCGAAATAGTTCAATCGATGTTACCCCAAACTATTGTCTCAAGTTCTTCAGCCATGATATACGCCTTCTATCAGGTTGTCTATTCCCTTCGATCTTTCCTTGTAAAACCAGCTGCAGAATATATCATTCATCGTTTCTCATTACATTGTCCCAGGTAGGTGAACTTTCTGATTTTCACCGTTTTTAATAATTCTCTTTCGGACTTTATCCTTCGGAGAACCTCTACATTCGTTATGTGATCTGTCCATTTTATCTTGAGTATTCGTCTGAAATTCACATTGCAAAAGCTCGTTTGCATGTAGCTTCTGCCAGTGTCCGGGCTTTGGCACCATAAAACAGGATCGAATATACGTAACATCTCACCATTCTTAGACGTATTTATAAGCGTAGGTTATTACTGCTGAATACATTTCTCATTTTCATAAAGACCGCTCTAGCCTTTTCTATACGTTGTCTAATTTCTCTTGATTGGTCCCAAGTTTCATGCAGCATACATTCTAGATATGACGTATGCTCAACTCGTTCTATAGCTGATCCGTCTATATATATAAGTTGGGTGCTATGTTATTTATCTTGCTAATCACCATATAGTTTGTTTTGACTGCATTTAGCTCTAGTCCATATTCCTTCACCGCTTGGACCAGTCTATCCACTAGTAACTGTAAACCTTCTGGTGTGTCTGATATTATAACGGTATCGTCTGCATATCGGATATTGTTGAAAACTACTCCATTTATCGTTATGCCCTGTTGTTGATCTTGTCTGATCCTTGAGTTTCATAAAAAAAATATTCATCCAGAAAAAAATGACAAATGATTCAAAATAACAAGTTTATAGAAAAAACTAAAAATTAAAGCAAACAAGGTATGTTTTCAAAATGTTCACCATTGAAGAATGAAGAAGAAGAAAAAGATTCTAAAACACAACAAAACTTATGTTATACAACAAAAACTGAATAGTAATACTATTTTAATAAATGTTCAAAGTGTGCTTCTTGAACTTCTTGGCAATAGAAAAACTCTATTATTTTACGTCGTAAATCCAAAAATAGGAATAGGGTTCTGTTTGAAAAACTTTCGATTTAAGATACTTCCGCAAAAAAGTCCAACGGAGTCAGGTCAGAGAATCGCGGAGGCCATTCTGTTGGGCCACGACGACTAATCCATCTTCGAGGATACGTTCCATCGAGATAATTGCAAACTTGTCTGCTAAAATGCGGAAGAGCGCCATCTTGCTGGAATATGATATCCATGTCAAATTCGTTTGGATTATTTTCAACTATTAACGGATGGATGCGGTTTTCTAGTATGTTCAAGTACAATTCCCCAGTAAGGTTTCCGTCGATAAATAAGGGATCTCCGATATGATCGCTGAAATTTGGTGTAACCTTCCCGGAAAACAAGGGGATTTTTTTGTCTGTTAACAAACCCATTTAAAAAAATGTGCATTCGTCACTAAAGCAGATATTGTGGATATAAGATAGGATGGGTTTCTTGCAATAGTTTGGGTCATGACTTTACAAAATTCAATGCGTCTATCCGGATCATCTTCAATCAATGTAAAATCTTCATTTTGTATGGATGGAACTTCTGCCGTTTTAAAAACTTTCTGACAGTGATTGCTGAGAATGTACTACCATTTCACCGACTATCTTAATTCCTTTGTCTTCTGAAATTGCAGATCGTCCAGGGTTTTTCTTGTTTCATACACTTCCAGTGTTAATAAATTTTTGCAGAAGTTCCCTTAAATACGTCCTCGAAATAGGACGGTCGGGACAACGTTCATTAAATATTCTTTCGGTTTCGTGAAAGTTTCGATTGACTTCAGCAAAAATGAAAATTGCTTCAGTTTTTTCCTGCAAAGTTCTACCATTCGCCATAATTATTGTTAGTATCACCGGTTTAACACTCAATATTCAAACGTGAGCAAAGACAATAACTGAATTAAAGTGACAGCACAGAAAGACCAATTATTTCAATTGATTTTACTTCTGTTGTGTCGCCTCCTATATTTAGTGTTTTGCTTAATATCAGAAACAGATAATTTGCAAGTCTGTCATTTATTTTTGAATCTATAAAATGTTGCCAAAATTTAGACTTAAACTCTACTGAAATGAGGCGTCACTCGACCCCCATTGCCATTTAAAAAAATATTTCAAAATGGCGCCTAGCCCATGAATAATAGCCATTTTAAGCCCAAAACAATTATGTATTAAATATTGCTATTTTCAAAATCACGCTGTTTACTTCTACGTCCTGTGATGCCAATATTTACATTTATATAATAACATATACATAATTGTATAGACACCAACTTAAATATCAGCATATCAATTTTTTCCCGCCTCCCATGTATAATAGTCATTTTAACCTCAAAACAATTATGTATTAAGAATTGCTATTTCACAATCACGCTATTTACTTCTACTTCCTGTGATGCCAATATTTACATTATTATAATAACATATGCATAATTGTATACACACCAACTTAAATATCAGCATATCAATTTTTTCCCGCCGCCCATGAATAATAGCCATTTTAACCCCAAAACAATTATGTATTAAATATTGCTATTTTAAAAAATCACGGTATTTACTTCTACTTCCTATGATGCCAATGTTTAGGTTTTTATAATAACATATACATAATTGTATAGACATCAACTTAAATATTAGCATATCCATTTCCCTAACAATAACATAGAAATCTGATGTTATATTTTACTCTCTTTTATGCACGATAGTAAACCTACACAAGAGTGACAGCAAATAAGGGGTCACATATCAAAGAATGTTCCACACGTCTCCGCCAGGAATCTTTTTTAATTAAAGAATAAATTTAATTCTTATTTTGCGAGCGTCCTGCTATTACATTAACTTTGTTGGTGTAATTTTTATAGTACTTGGGCAATATACATACTAGCGATGTACTTACGTTTTTTTTTTATAAATTAAAAACGCGATCAACGACATTCCGTTAAATATCAATGTATATGCCCACATTTTAGTGTTTTACTTGCGAAGCATCCTGTAAATCATTTGTTAAGATACTGTTTAACTTTCTTTGTTAAATTAGTTATCAGCTAATCAGAGATTCATCAATATAGAATAAGACAGACACATTTATATAAAGTTTCGATCTAGTAAAACTGACTTATCAGCATGAAACCCAATACAATGCATGGTTCGTGAATTTCTGGTATTTTTCTCAGAAGCTTTAGTTAAAAATGTCGTTCAGATTAAAGTTCACTGACCAACGTTATATTAACAATTACTAAACTGTCAACTTAGCGGAAGAACTCCCGATTAAAAACGAACAGCCTTTGTCTAAAATTGCTCTTAAGTGCTTTGATATAGTTTTTTTAGACGTTGAGCTGTATTACCTTAGTCTTTATTTCATTGAGCTGCTTTGTTTTCTGGTGCTTCAAAACGTACTCATAATTATTAAGTTTGTAAATTTGAAATGATCTTGTCCCGTTACTTTTGTTGCAAACGCATGGCTTTTCCGCAAAAAAGTGGGTTTAAAATGTTCATAAAAAAATTAAATTTTCATTCTCATTTTCAAAATGATAGCTTTGATTTTTTCCGCAACGACAGAAAAACTACCGAAACCACACCTAAATGTTAAAAAACTTGTTCATGTTGATGTGAATAGAATCTTCAAATATGAGGAAATCGACGAAACTGTAGCAAGAGACTTTTACCAATAAATAACTCACTTTCTTCCTAAACTGATAAATTTGTAGAGAAGGAATTCTTGCTTGGTTATCTCTTCCGTTTTGTGAGAGACTGTTTCACCACAACCTTTCACTTTGGGGATACCGGATATTCGAAAAGCCTAGATGGGACAGTAGTAAATAAAAAATGAAATGCTTCAGCATGAGCACTACACCTGTACAGAAACGTATTTGAATTTTTCATGAAAAAGGCAGTGGTGGATTAAGGCATTTAGAGACCTATAGCAGCGAACAGATTCTAAGGCCGCCAAAGGGTTGCTAAAGCTTTAAATGGCGTAGCTATATAGCTTAAATATATAAGTATTTACAGCAATATTTTCGATAATAACAAATTGAGATCATTTACGTAAGCCATTTACTACAGTTTAAGTCAAGATCAGTTGCTACAATTATTTACTCTCCGTGGGACACAAGTTCATTAAAGATGTTTAATAATTATTGGTGCATAAGTTGCCGTAAGTTGTCTATCTATCATTAGGTTGAAGTTTTTGCTTCATCTCTAAAAAATAACAACATTTAATGTAGTTTAGAAGTCCGTAAGTGCACGACCAAATATACTGTGCACGCCTCTTATTGACATCATGGATAATGTTATCTATCATTTGGATATTGTTATCACTTTTGCAAAAAATGGGCCGAACATATACGACTACATAGAAAAAACATAGTTTATAGTAATCATAACTTCGGTTTATGTCATCAATTTTTTCTTAGAATTGTTTTCGTCCACAAACAATAACCTTGTTTGCAAGCATTTTTTTCTTTGTATTTTCAAGCCCCAGTGGTACCGGACCCCTCTCTCCTAAGTTAACAGCCTGTCGGCTGGTTGGCAGCAGCTAACTCTAGTTCAATTTTAATTAGTAATGTTATAAACTATATGGTATATATATAAAACCCTTTAGTTTGTTCTCTACAGCCAACCATTATCGAAGACGTTCTTTATCATATTATACAATATTAAATACATTTTAAATACATTAACATGGGCAATAAATATCTAACTAAAACGTACAGAGTGAGCAAATAGCATAATACTGATTTTAAAAGAAGCGTTTAACATTTTTTTGGGTATGTTGATTATGCTGTTTATGAGTTATGACGTTAAGAATATTTTTGAATAAGAATGAAACAGTTGTTCCGAAGCAGACGTATATAATTTTTTAAGGGCGGTGGATTTTTTCCTGGAACTTTTCCTTAGAGTTTTCCTTGTTATTTTCCGCATACCGTAGCAACCGTGGTTGCAGTTACGGCTTTATTGTTTAAACATCCCACATTGGTTCATTTTAAGTTAAAACATTAGGTGGCAATTTTTATAAGAAAAATTTCATTCAACTCAATAATATTTTCATTATTATTATTAAACCACAATAAAGCCAAATAAATGATCTGTAAAATGAGTAAAATACAATATAACAGTATTTCAAAAGTGTTGAATAATTGAATATAACTATACCAGTATCTAGAAAACAACTTCGTGAACATTTATTATAATTATCACGTATGGGCAAATCATAAATTTGAGGTAATTAATAGGACTGAATGGAGTTTAAGTATATAAACTTTGGAAATCCCCTTACCACCACGATATTTAGAACACCTAAATACATATTGTGGCAACTAAGCTGCCATCTTCAGTAGGAACTTGAATGAACTAAGGTAACTTGGAAATTAATGTAGGTACAGAAAATACCGCTTATTAAAACATAATTGAAATAATAGTTATGTTCAAAATCATAAAAAAATATCATTGTCCTTTAGAAAAAGAAACAAATGCCGCTTCTCTCTCATTAGTTTTATAAATTTAAGAAAATATGATATTATAACATATGGTAACAACATTTTACAGAAAAAAATGAATAAAGTTCTGAGCATGTTTTTTGTTGTACTTTGTTAGAGAACCATTTGTAAGTATAAGGCAAAGCATATACTAGCTCTTAAAAACCATTTGGGCAATAATAGTAATCATAAACCCATTAATATCATATGGTGGTGAATTATTAGTATTATTTGCACTAAAGATTTTGCAAGAAGGCAAACTGAACGTTTTAAAAACTCATACAATAAGGAAACTTCTTGGACAGTGATTACTTTCAATTACTAATAATAAAAAAACTCAAATGTTTGTATTTTGGCCCCGTATTAGCGAATCAGATAAAAATTGCAAGTATCAATTATTTTTATTTCTCAGTTTTAGAGCGTTCCTTCCCAACCCCCACCATGACCTCTCCCACTATTACGACTCCCATTTCCACGTTTTATTTATCGCCCCCAGAGAACATTTTAAAAGTTGGCGCCTATGATTCCGTAGGCAGCCATATAGTCACCTCAAAAAACCCTCCGTAATAGGACTAGTAGATAGCTATTAAGTAACACACTTCCTGTCAATTTTCGTTAGGAAGAAAAATCAAAAACTGTTACATCATTGCAATGGATATTTGACCAATAATTTTATTTCAAATTTTCCATAAGAACAACGGTAGGAAGCAGTTGTTGGTAGTCCCACCTTTACAAATACCTTGCTATAAATAAGGTTTAAATAACGCCGCAAGAATTATAAAAGTCAACGTTACTGCGCGAGTCATTTGCGGATTGCGGTAAAAAAATTAAGTTTGCGTAAAAATGATCTTCACGTAGATGTCCGATTTCACAGGTTCATAAACCCGTCATACTTGGTGCAACGACTACTACAGTACATGTACTTTGTGTAAGGGGACACATGTCGCACTTCATGTAATTTAAGACAACCGCAATGTCCAGGTCCGGATTTACACCGTTTACACTTATTAGTGATTCCGATATGCTCTTGTTGGGTCCTGCTTACCAGATGGCCCAGTTTGTATGCAAATTTCCACCCACTGAACAACGAAGAATGATCGTATGTGACAGACCCACCTTCATTAATTCGGTTAATAATTTTGGTTTTTTGTTAGTGTAGTGTTAAGTTCTATTGATTGTATGCTTTTCCATGTAGCAAACGGTGAAACTGATACAAACATTTTCCAAACGTGACGAACGTGCCCCTATAGACCTACGGGCAATTTTTGTATCACGTTAAACTGATTGGCTTGGTAAGAGATAACCTTCGCGAGTTTGTTTTTATGACCATTAAAACATTCGCATGTATTATTAATAATTAATTGACAAATAATGCTCAGGAATGTATAAATAAGAAGTGTCCGTCGATTTAACGGTTACCTGCTCATTTTTATAACCAACGTAATTAAAATACTAAACA